>CCAG010008112.1:0-10698 GCA_001077435.1 Glossina morsitans morsitans
GGTCTACAAATTACTTTTAATAGAAAATGGAAAACTTAATAATCGATACTAATAGTACTCACGTCCGTAGATAACATATCTATAAAAAATCAAGGTTGCTCTCCGATTTTCCCTTAAAAATATCGTTAAATTCCAAAATTAAAAAAAAATTGAATTTTCGCTTGTCAATAAGTTTGAAAAACTGATACCTTTGCCCTTTTTTTTTTATATTATGACCTTAACATGTTGAGCATTTAAGTTTAGTCTTGAATTCGTTCTTGTCGTAAAGTCGCGACCCGAAAACTCGAGTCAAACTCGACAAGCACTTAAATTGAGTCAACAAATTTTTTTTTATATTACCAATCATTGAGGGGATATCCCCTAGTCACGGTGATGGTGCGAAATAAGTGAATAGAGAGAAAAAAAGAAAGGAACCTGGATATAGTGACCGCATCTTAGTGGATTTGTACGCTATCAATAAATGTATATCTATATAAGTGATTTCGACTGAGCCCTCACTATAGCTATGACCAAAATTAACTATTACGCATTGAGATATGAACCCCCGTACGTAGACTTACTGGTCGTGATTTATAGCTACGGATTGCCTTGTAAGGCGTAGGATACAAACGAAAAGTGTTGCCAAACCGTATAAATGTATGATGTGAAATATGAAGAGGAGCGTTGTACAATCGATATATCGACTGAGTCGATTAAGAAATTCGGATTACACTAAATGAAAAGTTTTTTTTTTGTCATTTTTTAATGATTGTTTTGAAAAGTTCCCTTACATAATTCCAAACACTAAGTTTTTCTCCAAATTCATAAAAGTTGGTTATTTAGAACTGCTGGTAAATTGTTATGGCAGCCTTTACTAAATTTTAAAAAGATTATTTTTTTGCTGTTGTTAAAAATTCACCTAAACTTTTCTTGCGTTTCTTCTTAGCTTTCGTAAAACTCTAAATCAGTTTCGAAATATTCATTTATCCATCGGTGTGCCTTACCGTCGGTCTCTTCTTCTTGCTAAGCGTATGTAGTTTGTCCACAAGTCTCTCTCCAATTATCTCACAGTTATGCTTAACGTACTGGTATATACTTTTCTGTTCAACTACATGCTTGCTGTCCCTTTCTCTGTCACACACATACACACACATGCTATCTCTCTCTCTCTCCCTTCTTTCCATTACCGCATTGGTTGCAATTCTTATTCGCGTAAGTATTCAGAGACTTAGAACTTGACCGACGTATACCTTCTTCACGGCCAGATATCATATACGAAAATGGAAGAAATCGCTTTCATATAGAGTACAAATTTGAATCAATTGCGATAGTTCGTTATAAATCTAACATCTTTGGACGAGACTAATCTGAAATTTCCTATAAATACTCATTCAAATCATCTCCAACTTTCATTTGAAAGTAAGTGAGGAGGTGCCTCCGACTAAATACTTTATTTTAATCAATTCTACGATGCAGGGTGACTTAGAGCCAGACTAAATACAGCTTACTCTTATTTTTATCATCTGAACAGGACATGCGGAGTGAGTAATTTATTTGAAAAGAAAAGTTGCCCATCAGATTCAAAATATTTGACTCTCTGACAAAGCAGCAAGTGTAAATGCAAGTCTCCAGGGTTTGCAACCACATTCAATTTTTTCGATTTGACTTTTATTATCTTCTTTTTTTTTGGTCGCATTTGAAAAATTGTGAGCTGTGTTTTATTTTTCTTGCTTTTCGTTTTAGTGATTTTCTTATTATACAACCAAAATTTCGTCATGTGAAGTGACATTTGCACTTGATAATGTTGAAAAAATAAAAATGCAAAAAATTGCTACAACTTAACATGCCTTATCGTGTCAGTCAGTCATGTACGGTTACGCGTTTACCACAAACATCCATAAAATGTGCTATCCTGTCTTTTGCTTTTATTTTTGCTTCCCACCCTTCATCTGCAACACTTTAGTTGAATAGCCTAAACCATAAAACCCTTGCATGTATTTTGTTAGTTTCATATAAAGCGCTGCTGATCTGTGAAAAGCAGTAAAACCACAGCAACTGTGCTGAACCCACAGCTCAATTTCACTACCATTCACCGCGCAAAAGTTTCTGGCAAGAAATTTAATAGTTATTTTTTACGATTTTCTTATTTTCTATCTATCACCTAAGGATATGTTAGATCTGTCATGGCGTTGGTTAGAGAAACATGAAAAAGACTTTACATTTTATAAGGGTTAAGAAGTATTCTTAACTTGAGTTTCTTTTTTCTTTTTGCTTTATTTCTGAATGCGATTATTGCTGCTAGTACGCCTTTATTACTAGTACTGCTATTACTATTACTACCGCTATTACTACTACTACGATTACCACTACTGCTATACTATACTGTTATTACTACGAAAAGATTGATAGCAGTTGACAGATCGACGGTGTATTGTAAAATAATGAAATCTTTAAAAAATCTTACAAGTATTTTTGCAGTTCTTAACAAAAAAATTGGAGAAATATTTACGTTTTTAAAAAATTTGCCAAGAAAGGTTCATATCATTATATTTTATTTCCTTATCTCCTTTGCATACCATCCACCTCTTGTGACTTAGGGATGTATTAAGCCTGTGTGGATGTGTGCAGCACAGGGAAGGACCTGACTCTTATATTGAGGTGGGCAGGATTATCGGTCTGTCCGTTTTGTTTTCTTCTGTTCAAGTTATAGGTTCACTAATGTGTTTTGGCTCAATGGCTAACGCTATTGTAAATGGTTCGGATCGGACCACTTTTACGACCACTTCCAATATAAGGCATAATTTGGAAAAGCCTTTCTATTATTTGTAACTTCAAAATGTAAATTGAAGTCGTGTTGGGCATTTAATGGTGGACCATGACCTACTGCAGTGTTTTTACTTTTTTATATGATTTATTTGAATACCCAAATTTGACGTCGTGTTTCTCGTTCGTATTGGCGTTAGCATGAGCTGAGGAAAAGAACTAAGATTAGGTGTTCGCCAATAATAAGAAAATATTTCAAAAATAAAAACCCCTCTTTAGTGTACAACAGGTTTCGTTGTATTACTTTTTCGTTATTCCATAAGTCTAACGCAATACTCAAAGCTTAGCGCCTTTTGCTTTGCAATTTCGCCATTTAAACGAGCTACTAATGATATGTAATATTCAGTATTGATCCTCTGTCCCTTATCAAGGTAGTCGGCGAATATTAAACAATGTGCAGCTCAGAACACGGACGCCATAACCTTTCCAATTGACTTTTACGTTCGGTCAGCTTTGACTGTCCCCTCGCTTAAATTCCGATTTTTCCTTAAGTGGAGGGATGAAGTCATGTTTGTATCCAGGATCGTCACATATTGTGCGTGAAAAAATTCTTTTTAAGTCGCCTAAACAGTTTCAAGTAGGTATTAGTGAATAAACTCGGTACTTTTTTCGAATAGAGCTTTCTTATGAAAAAATGTTAAAGCAAAAGCGTAAATGCACTGCCCCCTAAAATCATTCACATGGCAGCTGTCTCACGCAACATCATTTCATTTTACTAAATAATCGTAGCTTGTAAGCCAATGGTCGAAATGTCATGAAATATTGACACAATTTATTTGAAGTGCGGTACCATGTAAAAATCATATTGGTTTCTCAATAGTTATCCTACATCTGTATGTAATCCTTCGAACTTATTGAGTGATGTGGTACCTACAAATTTCTCTATGATAAATCCGCTTTTATAAGCAACTGATTTATATAAGGCTTGTCGTGCTATCTATGCTCCAGACATATGTTATATTTATGCTCATATATTATTTTGACGACGTCAACAAACCTTCTTGGATTGTATAGGTATTCAATACTACACGCTATAGATAATGTTATGGCTTCCAGATGTGAATGTGCGTCATATTATCAGACAGCTCGCCTTTATCTACAAGTCCAGTGTCAACAAGTGATTCATTCCATAACTTCAATGGACCCGCTTGGTTTTCGAAGAATATAATAAACGCGGCAGGCTGCCTTCTTAGAAAAAGCTATCCTTGGTCGATTTATAATATTTCAATGTTTATTTTTTTATATAAGGTTTATTTATTTAATTAATTATTAATATTTATTAATTTTATTTTATTTTTATATTTTTTATTTTTAATTAATATTTATTAATTTAAATTAAATGCTTTATTATTCCAAGCAAAGCGTATATAATTATAACGTAACTTAATCAAATCGATTATTTTCTTCAAGTTCGATGGCTCAGGTTATGGCTCTGACAGATATTTTGGTCAGTAAATTAATTTGCTGCTTAATTTGACAATAATTATATACTGAATCCTTTGCAGTTTTTATGTTGTTCCTTTAGAATGCTAAAGTGTACGCGAGCACATGGATTTGATAGATTCAAAGGCACTTGCAAGTAGATATTTTACTCTAATTAATATTAATTTGCAATTATAACTAATAATAGCTAGAAATTAATAATGACAGTGATAATTAATAATATAACATAGAGAATTTTGCAAAATTGTAATTAGTATTACAACAATAAGACTAATAGCTTTAAACTGGCATAGTCATCATTCAAATTTCATAAAATTAGTTATTGTATGTACTGTCACTTTATATCAAATTGCGTATTCTGAAGCAAGAGTGATAACCAAAGTTTCCAATAGTAATTTTGCGCTAAAAATGGATAATTAACGTACAAAAACCACAAAATTATGTGTGAAATGTAGCACCAAAATATGGAACAAATTGAAGGTAAATTATTAATAAATAATTTTTATCCGCATTACCAAAGGATGAGGGGTATGTTCATTTGTCAAAACGTTTCTAAATTTTCGTAAAAGAAGATATAGATATAGATATAGATATCTGTGTCAGTGTGCTTTACGTCTGCACCTGGCGTGGAGCCTTAATCAATACATACACCCAGCTGTGCCCCAGCCCACTTGATATCGCTGGCCATCACCATTAGATGACTTCCACCAAGAGAACCAAATAGGGAAAGAAATGCTCCTTTTCAATTTAGAAAAGAAGCTCTTCCGCTTTCAATGAGAAAAACCTATTGCTATGTTATAGATAGTAAGCCTTAAATCTTTCTTTGCCATTGACTGTGCGAGTCTTAAAACCAAAGGAAATAAAGAGCTACAATGCAGCAGAAAATGTTTTATAGGGAGCACCAAGAAGAGGTGAAGGTTTCGGCACATCTATGGGTAAACCAAGAGACCTCATAGTTTTGCTCCCCAGATATAGATACATATATGTATAAATATATATACATATATATTCTTCATTAGCGTCAAATTCTGAATCGATTTGAGTATGTTCTTTCATCCGCCGGTCCGTCTGTTCATATGTGAATGCCTATTGTAAACATTCTCCTGGCCGGAAAAATAACGCTATCGTCTCTCAATTTGTTAGAAGCATTTGATGTTCTCGCACGCAAGTTTGTATTGAAAATGTGGCCAATCGTTCGAACGACATACCTACAATACCACGAAAAGGGAGAGTAGCTCTGTTTATTAAATGGAATAAAAAGTTTCTTTTTGCCGGTTAGTCATAAAATACATCAGATAAACGTACACCACTTTGTATGTATACTCTATGGGCGATGGTGTAGTACATATACAAAACGCCTGCTCAATATTGTAGTACATCAAAGTTTATTTATTTTTTCTTCAATATCTCTATCATGGGCTGAATGAGGCTTCCAAAGTTGGCCAATTTCAAATTCGTAATCCACCGAAGCATGCTCGTCTGTCCATCTGTGCTTCTGCCTAGCTGTGTAATAGTTATGGTAAAGATGCTCCCGTTCGCAAAAATGCAGATATCCCCCATAAATTTGTCAAAGAAAGTGAAAGTGACAAAAAGCGAGCGAACGACACGCATACCTCGCCCACATTGCAACAAAAACTGTGAGCACCTTTGCTTTCCGTGTTTTTTCGCTTGGCACACATAAAGTACACTGCATACACCCTACAAATTTTCACTTTTATTCTGGAAATATTAGGTGTTTGCAAGAATTTTGATCAGCGACTTGAACATTCCATGTTGAATGTTGAATTCCATAGGTTTAACCTTCCTCTATGTAAAATAACATTTTTCCACTTAATATTATTGATTTATTCAGCGTACGCCGACGCTAATCGTGGAGTGCTCAAAATTCTTCTTTTTCCAAATTCATTACTTTTCTTATATATTTGAAGAAATCTGCTGCCGAAGCCCACCAAAGACGTTTAGAGGCTTATGGTGGTGCTGCTTCATCATATTCCAATTGTCGGTTTTGGTTCTAACGGTTTAAAATTGGCGACACGAATTGAATGAAAATACCACTTTAGCCACTTGTTGCAAGAGTTGTCCACGATACACTGTTGCAGGTCCAATGGGAAGTGTTGCCACCGCTAGCTCACCAGGCATGATGCCTCCTAATTACCATTTGTTCAGATCGATGCAACAAGGCTTAGCTGGCATTCGTGTCCGCAAAGTTGAAGAAATGTGAAAATGGGTCCGTGGGTGAATCGCTGCCAGACCAATATAAATTCTTTGATAACATGATGACATGATATCGCCATGTTGCCAGCAGTATTGTAAAATTCTGTACAAGATGATGGAAACTATTTTGAATAATACATTTTGTACAAATTTTCCACAATAAATGCTTTTTTCAAGTGAAGAAGTGATTATAATTTTTGCAAACACCCAATAGATAAAATCAGTAGCGCCCATCCAATATTATAGAGCACGAAAATGTAGTTCGTTTTCTTCTGTTTTTAGTATTTTTTAGAGTAACGTTGACGGATATAAAAGATTCGTTCACGACTGAATGTAATTTCCTTGCTTTTTATAATATATAATAATTCTTATCCCCATATTCTAATGTTTAAGCAATCTAACGAAATTGTTTAATAAATAAACTAAAGTGAAGTTTTTTATAGCCCTATCTTTGCTTTATGCGCTCTTCCATTTGCTACGTACATTGGCTTTATATCTTCTTTCAATTTGCATTATTTCGCAATGCTCAGTCACCTATTGAAGCGTAGGTCGCAAAAATACCGTGTTTTTTGTAGTTCCTACATTTATGCTTAAACGCCAGAATACAAACAAGTAAGAAAATTAAGTTGGGTCGGGATCGAATTTTTTATACGCATCGCCGTTATCCTAAAAACGACAAAAGGAGTTGAAGAACAATATTTTCGTGCTCTGTGATATGGAGTGGGCGCAGCTGATTTCTTTTATTTTCAACACAAAAGTTTTCGTCGTATAGGCATATGGGCATTATAGACGTTTCCTTCGAAAAGTTTAAGTCAATTGCAAAGTCTTTTGCAAATTTTTAGGCGATATCTTCGGGAAAATGTTTATCACAAATATTACAAACAGACAATTGGACAGACGAACATGGCCAAGAATTTGCATACTTTACGGGGTTTTTGTTTCTACGCATTATCGAGGTATTGAAAAAATATTCAATTTTGATACATTATAATAGTAAGTAGGTGTGGTCCAGACAGTGCATTCCAAATTGGAACCTGGCCAAGAGTTTGCATACTTTATGGGTTTTTTGAGGCTTGATTATACGGCCTATAAAGGTATTGAAAAAACAATTAAATTTTGATGCACAATACTATGTTGGGTAAGCGTGGTCAATTTTTTCCACTTTTGTGCACAAATGCTACAGCCTCGCCCATAGAATATGCGATCAAATTTTTGTACATTTATTTGCTATAGCTTATGAGTAATGAGCAACAAACCAATTTTGCACTCCTTTTAAAACACAGAGGGGACCTCTGTTTACGTGGTGCTGGCCTTCGACCAATTTGACCCATTTTCAATACCAACCTGCATGCAAGAACTTGCAATGCTTCTGCAAACTATGGAGTTAATAGCTTCTTTTTTGCGGCCAACGGAATGTTTAGAACAGAAGGACATGCTTACATCGATTTAGAATTTGACGCTGATCAAGAAAATATATACTTATGTGGGGTCTCTGATGCTTCCTTTTGCACTCTTCAAACGTTTTGACAAAATGAATATACACCTCGTCCTTCGGTTATTGGTTTAAAAAAGCACGATAACAATATCGGTTTTACCGTCGTTTGGCAGAAGCATATGATTAGTATTCTATGAGCGATTGCACACAGAGTAAAGGGGGAAAGTCTGTTTCGATAGAGCATGTTGAGACGAAGACAACAAATAGTTAGCTGTATGATTTCTTTGCCAAATCCTATTTTATGGGGCTACGGCCACCATATTTAAAAGTGTTTGAAAAAGCATATAAACTATTTCTATAAATATATTCATTGGAAGTGAAGTGTGTTAACTTTATTTTGTAATAACTTTGCCCTACAATTAAATAGCGTACTCAGGTCCGTTTCTTTTTAATGAAGTCGTACAGTAAAGTCTTAAAAAGTGCTATAAAAAGACTTAATCCCAATCAAAAACCTGTTCAAATACATTAGCCTTGACAGTGATTGGTAAAATATTCCCTTTTCTTCTTCTTGAAAACTAAATTTGCAATCAGACAGAATCACATTCGAGATAAGTTTGACAAATTGTAGCATATCGAATGTAATAACCCTGCGAATAAATAGTGGATTTCTGATATCTACGTTAGTCGCAAAGGAAAGGAAAGGAAAGAACCTAGATATCCTATTGTAATTGCGTTATTTATGGGAAAATTTTGCATACTTATCCACTACACCTTGCATAGCATTTTTAAAGACGTTGTCAAGCTTACCATGCTCCCATTGACACCGCACAAAACTGGCAGAGTAACAAAACATTTAAATAATCTTAACTTGGTTCCAATTGCAAAAAAAAAGGCGACGACGTAAGCTAAAGTTTTCTTAACATACTATATATCCGCCTTATGATCAAATTGATATAGTCGTCTGCAATTAATCTAGTGTTAACTGGGAAACCCACATTTGCACCATATCTTACTTTACTCCATATAAGAGTTTGGCAATAGGACACGTGACAGGGAGTGCGACTCATATTGACCAGGTGTTATCGTAATGCTTTTTATTACGGCTTTTATTACGGCTTTTATCATAAACTGGATAAGTCGTCATTTGTCCAATAAACTAGATTTTCAACATGTCTCAGCGGGTGCAAGAGATAAATTTGTGCATCGTCAGCTTACATATGAATATGCTGCTATCGGCAACCAGTAAGAAAATTATATGCGGCTGTGACCGTAAGTTTTATATCCACCACCTACTTTTAATTTTAAAACAGACTAAAAAAAAATTAAAATACTTAATATCCATACTCCATAATATTGGGCGAATATTGGGGATTTTTCCATGTTTTCCATGCAGGGCATATGTAGAAATTTTTATCGAGCGTCTGTTGTGGTTTAAGAGCAGTGAACAGAAAAACCCAGAAGTCAAAAACATTCTCAGTTTATGTTGCATTGTGAACGTGCCCTTCGAGTGATTTAGCTCATTTTCAATACCAACCTGCGTGGAGTCACGTTCAACGCCTTCACCGAATTTCAACCGGATATCGTAATGCGTGTGACCGAGAGAATATTTATTATACAGACAGACACACATGCCTAAATCAATTTAGAATTTGATTCCAATCAACATAGTGAATAACTAAGAGGTTTTCCGAAGCTTCCTTCTGCGTCGCCCGAACCATTTCACAAAATGATTATGGATATAAAATCAAGTAAGAAAATTATATTCGGTCATGGCCAGATCTTTTATACCCATTGCCGCTATCCCAAAAAAGACTAAGGAAGGGGAAAAGAACTACATTGTCATACTCTGTAACGTTAGCTCGGGGCGACTGATTATTTTTGTGTTCAAAATAAACGTGCAAATTTATATGATATATGTGTTGTACTTTACGAGTAACAAGCATAGAAAACGAGCAGCAAAGATGTTCACAGTTTTTGCTGCATAGGCGGGTGGGCGTTGTGCCCTTTGACCGGTTTAGATCATTTTCGATATCACAGATACTACACAGTTGAGCAGACGGACAGACGAACAGATAGACATGCCTTCTAGATTTGATGGCTTTCTAAATTTGAAAAGGATCAAGAATTTATGTACTGTATGCTTTTAAGATTGCTTCAGTGTATTCTAAAGGTATCGAGAAAATAAATTGAAATTGAGCAAAAAACCAATTTTCTATTCCTTTTGAAAAACAGATGTGTTCTCAGTTTACGTGGTGCTGTGGGCTTGTCCTTCGACTAATGGGACCTGTTTTCAATACCAACCTGCGTGCGAAAGCTTCCAATGTGTTTGACAAATTTGAAGTCGCTAACTTCATGTGGTCGGCCAGGAGAATGTTTAAATCAGACATTGTATAGATGGATAGACACACAGGCGGACACACAGACATTGTTAGGTGCATATCGTATTTGAGACTGTCTAAGAATATGTGTACTTTGTGGGGTATCTGATGTTTCCTTCTGTATTAAAAATCTTAAATTCTTTGTAGCGTTGTAGACTCATCGATTGTTTATAATTCTTTACTAAAATTACCTTCAGAGAGCAGGGTGCATTTTCATCTGACGTGACGCGAGGATAAGGGATCATTATGAATTTTTCAGAAAATGAATTTGTTTTAATAGCTTTATAGGCGCCTTGAGCCTTCTCGAATAGGGAGAAAAAAAGCTGAAATAAATGTCTTCTCATTGATATCTCAAAAAGTGAGTCTAAATGTTACTCATTAATTAATTCGTCGCCTTGTTTCGAAAGTTGAAGGCTTCAATAAAGA
>CCAG010008113.1:0-60812 GCA_001077435.1 Glossina morsitans morsitans
CGAAAGTTGAAGGCTTCAATAAAGACCCCAAACAAGGGGGTGGCACTCTTTTTATTAAAACGTTTGCCGTGCTTAGGAGATAGCTTCGGGTGGCATATAAACAAGGTATATATCTGATTACCATCAAACCCTGTGATGGGCCTGTGCATATCCGTCTTACCGTCTGTTCGAAATTCTGTAGGTTGTAAAAGTTTACATATCGGACTCAAATTTAACGAGGACATTGGGAATTAGATTGGGTTTAAAAATTAGTCAAACTGAGAATATCTCTGTTCTCTGGGTTTTTTATTTATTATTCATGTAGGTGTACTCTACAAAAATTGAAAACTTCGACCGTGCCTGCCGAATCTTATTCAGTGTCAAAGTCTAGTCCTTTTTGTTTTTTTTTGTTTTTATAAGATAAAGACAATCCACGTGAAAAATTCAATCGTACTCGAAGGGAATTTTTTTGCTTGTTAATTTGCAATATATATGTGCGTAAAGGAACAATAAAAAGCAGATAACAGATAATTTTGTTTCAATTAACCAGACCTTGCCTACACTGCTTGCAGACTTAAAAAATGTGCAAGTTTTAGTATAAATTCTTTCCGCACTTTGTTCTTGTCAACGTAAGCAAACAGAGAAGTTATTAGATCAGCTTGTCATTCAATCAGCTTGTGGTCACTGTTCGATGGCTTCATTAGGTGAAAATTGCGCTTTAGTTTTTCTGAAATCTTAAAAGACTTGCATTGTTTCTATTTTACTTGTGCACACACGAGAAAGAAGTACAATTAAAGGAACCTCTGAACACTTCACTTTTCTGGGTAGACACTAACTGACTTCGTGATATACCTGTATCTGAGTTCCAGATTTCAACAGTTGATAAGCCGTCAAATATTTTCATTATTTCCAGTATTTATCACCGATATTAATGCGGCAAAGACGTATACTATATTTTAGAGTCACTATTTTTGTCGTTTCCTTTGTCCGTAAATCCATATATATATTTAAATAACTTTTAATAATTTCTGATTAAAAAAAGCACTAAAGTGTTGCGTTTTCACTTTTTCATGCAATGCACTTACGTTGACGATTACAGCTTAAGTTCTTCACACTGAATTAAACTAAAACAAAAGGGGAAAGAAGATGTCGTTTTCGTTTCTTATTTACATCTTAAAAATAAAAATAAACACTTAGTTGCACGTTGAGCTCCGTTCGCTCTTGGCATTCACCGCGTGCCTTATGAAATGCAAAAACACATAGAGGCCTACAGTGGATACCAGGAGAAAAACGTATCAAACATAAAACATTTGATATGACATTTTTATTGTCTTTGAAAATTGTTTTAAAATAAAAATATATTTGTATATAAAAATAAATCTTCAAGTTTTAACGTTTAGGTTAATTGTCACGAGTAAAGAATGCAATAAAGAATTTCACAATTCATTAAACATTTATTTATTATAATCACTTTGCGATGTTGCCATGGCCACGTTTCCGATCTCACTGTTTTTTCTCTTCCAACAGAGTTGAAGTTTAAATACACTGGTGGGAGAAGAGAAAGAGAAAGCGTTGATCCTTAAAAAATTTTACTTCATATGCCCAATTAAGGGTGGATTGCTTTGCTTTTTATTTTTCTAAGTGATTTCCTTCGAGATTCATTCACATTATAATAATAATTGAAATGCTCTCTCTTTTGATAGATGATTCTCTTCAATGAAAGGGGAACGGTAGGTCTTCGAACATACAAAAATTTGCAAACAAAACAAACGAGACAAGCCGCGGTACGGATCCTCAAGAACCACCACCAAATATTGTCACTAGCTATCGGCACGTCGCCAAAGTGACTGTACATATTACTATGAGATCTCGTATCCATATGTACCTGAGATGATTTTCGAGCACTTAAGTTTTGTTTAGCTATTGGATTATTTTCAAACTTAATCCGTGGGTTTTATCATTTGTAGGCACGTCTTTGTGCCAAGATTTATTTTTCAATGTCAACATGCTACTGGTTAGACAGATGAATGGGTAAGTGGGAAGGTATGAACACACCCTACCCACGAGCACGAGACGGAAGAGCGAGCAGACGAACGAACAAGGAGGGTCGGACCGACGAGGGGACGTGAAAACAGACATGTAAGACTCGACATACACTATAATTAGTGCTCGAACATTGGCAAACATAACAGAACTCTAGCTTTGGCGTACGTCAGTAAAATTCCTTAGGCCAATATTCGGAAAGCGAAAATGAAAAACCACAATTTTTGAAGTTAGTACTCAAGAGAGAAATGACATGAAAAATTTGTTTCAAAATTCGATTCTTAATTTCTTTAATTTTCTTATTTATTACACCCTACATTATTTACGGTATTATCTGTGCATCTGTTCATCTTGTTTTTTGTGTTCAATATACAGACCGCAATATTTGCGATATTTGATAACATTTGACACACTCTGACGTCTTTTGGTTTACGGACGAAAGTTTTAAAAATGGTTCGTATCGAAACACTTTTACGACTACTTTTTTTTGCTTGAATTTGAAAATTCATTGCATGAATGACTGTAGGCCGAGGTGTCCCACGAGAGCGTTTTTACTTTTTTTTACATAAACTTTTATTTATAATTTTTATTTTTAACTTATTTATGAGGAAATATTTATCGTACAGAATAAATAAATTTTATTATTCGAAACAAGAGCAGGGAACCGTGGAGCATTTAATTTGAAAGTGGAAGTTATTTGAGATCAGCTTTGACACGCATGTGAATTTCTTAATTTTGTTGATTGTTATGCGATTTATTTCTATGATATCACCTTTTGAGTTCCGAAAGCAGATGGTGACAAAAAATTCTTATGCTTTTTTTGTTAATTTTTACTCAATGATTGTTTTTACAACTTTCCTATGAATTCATTTTTATCATTATTCAATGATCTTTCCTATGTGGGTAAACAAAAAATTACAAAAAAAAGAAAGAACGAAACAATGAATTGCATTCACTTCTAACGTTTCAGGGCGCATGTGCGCATTGTATTCATAATATCAGCTGTTCAGATTCAATTTGAGCAGCTGTTGAAATTGATTTTATTATTGTTGTAAAATCTTAGAAAATAATATGACATTAAACTAGACCTTAATTTTCTTTAATTTCAATACATTTTTTTTCTTGTTTTTTTTTTTTTTTGTTTCTATTAAAGACATTGAACGAGAAGATTTATTTTATTATTCATAATTTTTTTTTTTTCACACTATTGCACAGAGCCACTTATTCATATTGTTTACGAAATCATTTAAAAAAAAAAAAAAAAGCAAAAAATGCTTTCACCATTTATTGATTTTCTTAAATTTATTACATTCAACCCCTTGGTGTAATGTAACAACTACAAAGGCAGCAATAGCAGCATCAACCTCATTTAGTTCATTAAGTATCATAACGTTATGACCTAAACTGAGAAGCAGATTTTTACCCGAGTAATACACCCGTGTTTCATGTAAGATAACGTATGCAAATATGTACTTGCATGTATATGTGTATGTATGCATATGTGTATTGCGTATGTGTATTTACTTAGATGTGCATATAAATGTATGTATATTTATATACATATGTATATAAATATCTGTCTTTGCATTACATGAATCCTGAAAGCTTTTGTTTAAACCTAAAATAAAAGTGAAAAAAAGTACTGTCAACACTAGATGACATGATGAGTCAGACACGTTTATGGCATAAAATAAAGGACTTATATTTATATTACATATTTTTCTGAATAGATAAACCTATGAATACATATTAGATATTATGTGTTGGATAAGATAATATGTTCTTAATGCGAAATATAGTCAATATTTTTTTTATGTTTTCTTTACAACTCCCTTGCCACAATACGTTAGCACTTGTAATAGTACAAGTATTTCCAATACGATTACTAATTTTGTAATTCATCAACAGACGAAAATTGACAGGGCAACTGATCATCTAAGTCTGTTCATTTATCAATCAACAATGAGTCAATGTGCGTTTAACATGTTTTAAAAAATCGTTGAAGATGATGACTACGCGTGACACTTATAAAGATTAATATTGAAAGTCAACAAATATCTGTCAATAAGTTTGAGGAAATAGGGATAATTGGGAGTTGTTCTCAGCAAAAACTTTTCTCAATATTTAGAGATCTCCTGCCTCCGGTAAGCAAATAAAGTATCTAGTATTTACCACAGTTCCACAAAACATAGAGAAGTAGACAGTGTATATGGTATTCTATGACAAGCAGGCCTTGCAAACTGAAATAATCGGGAAATGTTTTATGCACAAATGTGCCGGTATTAGTATTATATACTACATTATACTATCCGGAAACAACTGTTCAATCGAGCGAATATCGCTCAAATGTCGAGCTAGGATCGAAAGCCCAAAAATCAAAGTGATGTTACCAGTTGTCTTCGATTATTGTGGTGTTGCGCACTATGAATTCCAAACTTTTGACAGAGAGTTTGAGAATTACTTTGAAAATGACGAAATAGATTAGGATCAATAAACACTCTAACAAAAGAGAAAAATTAAGCTGACCATTTTCCTGGACAAGGTAGTCTCTATTTCGCCTTTGAAAAAGTAAGAAACTTAGGGAAACGATTTAACATAGCATCTACAGCATCCTTAAATGAATTTCGTCCAAAAATTGAATTTGATTGAGTTCTTGAACCTAAGTGAATATAAGTAGAAGCACTACAAGTTAGACTAATGAGTATATGGGCATGAACGAGTGCAAGAACAGCTGTTCAAAAACCGCTTTAATAACAAAAGCACTTGGTTTCTTAGTCTAAGTGGAGAACAACGCCGAAGAAGATGTCCAAAATTAAAGAAAATGCTTAGACGAGTGGACCTCATATATGGTTTGGTAATTACTGCACAGATTATTAAATGGAAATTTTAACTTTACCGGCAGCATAGCATTTAAAAAAAAAAAAAGTCACTTAAGTCTCCTTAGTCGTGCTATAACGAAGAGTCTATTTGATTTCAATTAACATTCTGTCCAAAATTTTGGAAAATTTTGATAAACTCACTTTTTGTAAACAAAGTTAGCAAAGTTTTACTCATTGAACATGTACCTTCCCACGCTCTCTTTTCAACCGCTTTACAGTAAGCAAGCCGGTAAAAAGAACGTACTTGTATGCAAAGTACTACACATTTAAAAAAATAAAAATAAAACGCAAAGGAATTAGATTTTGAAAGGACGGAACTTGACCTGAGATGGCGTTTGAAATAAATTCCTAGTTTAAAGAATATTGAAACTTGAAGCGACCAATCCTTCGTACACAAACTTGCAAAGACTCAACGCTGCCACTATGATGCTTAATATTTCTTAGATTACCAAGATTAATATTTCTTAGATTACATACCCTGCAAAGACGCGGATAAGTTGTTCTCAGAGAAAACTACATGCGATTATAGCTTAGTAGTGGATGTAATAAACAATTAAGATAAGATTTGTCAAATACTTTGTTATCTCTTTAAGTTCACTTCATCTTTTATTTATTTAATTATTTATTTTATTTGTTTACGCGTGAAATTCAGCCAAATTCAATTGACTCTTAGAAGTAAATCTTATGGTACTCGTTATTAAAAACTAATACAAAAGTATTTAAAGAAAAGTAAAAAACACAAAAATGATGATAAGTAGAATAAAGTTCATGTAGGAATAAATAAGAGAGAGAGATAGAGAGAGAGAGAGAGAGGGAGAGAGAGAGAAAAAGCATGTACACATCTAGCACAGAGGCACACCCGCAGTCGATACAGATCCGAGTAGTGAGTGGACATGTAAGCCATTGCACACATGCAAAAGC
Source organism: Glossina morsitans morsitans (assembly GCA_001077435.1). NCBI lineage: Eukaryota > Metazoa > Arthropoda > Insecta > Diptera > Glossinidae > Glossina > Glossina morsitans. The sequence goes on from CCAG010008113.1 coordinate 5,823, forward strand.
TGGACAACCATTATTAGTACATAAATTCAGTTAGGTTCCGAATGATACTAAGGTGTTAAGATTACAAATTAATTTAAATACGATGTAGGCAAATCGATCGTATTAAGGTGAGTGGATTTGGTAGAATTTAAAGAATCTTATATTGAGATTATGTAACACATTTTTCGATTTTTACAAAGGACTTGGAAGGGCATGAAAAGCTTCTACAGAAACGATGTGGAACCCGTTAGAATTTATGTCCATTCTACCATTGATTAACTTAATTAAGAAGAAAACAGAAGCAATCTATTTTCATAAGCAGGCAAAGAGACAAGCGAGTCCCAACCCAAACTTCGAAGGGCAAAAAGCAAAATTTGCTTTTGAACTGAACATAATACCTATAGGAAGGAGATCATGTATACACTTTTTGTAATGTAAGGACCGTTAAATTCTGCGGATCGCCTCTTAATGAAACCAAGCGCGGAGCTAGCTTTACCTCAAGAGAGCTTAATGTGCACATTAAAACGTAACCTTTCGTCGAATAGAATCCATGAAGCCATGAATGAATCTACGTCTTCCAATTTTTATGCGTCGATGAAATATTGAATAGTGAATGAATTCCTCCTTGAGAAATAAAGCTTTTCGCATTTTATTAGATTTAATTTCCATAAAAATTTAATGAGCACCATGTAATCAATTGATTCAAGCGGGTTTGAAGCTGATAATGGTGCGATTCCAAGGAAAAGAAAGAAAAAAAGATTTTTCTTATTCACCGAAGGGAGACCATTGAAAGAATAAAAAGGGCTCTAGTTGACTGCTTTGAGGGCCAAAGTCAACAGTACACAAAACGCTCAAACGAAAGTATTCGACTGATGAACGACTTATGAAATATTCCTTAACACATAAGGCTCGAATAGATAATTTAAAAATCAGCCAGTTTTTCATTTATTTATTTTTTTTTTTAAATGACCACCCACTTAAAATATGTCCCCCAAAATGAAATTCAATAAAAAAGTCTACGATCATGAACGATGATATATTAATATGCTGCTTTCCCAAACGAAAAGGTGGTAACTTGTGGCGAAGCAAGCAAGGATATTTCATGTGGGTGCTTCAGTAAAGCGATCTTTAATGAATCGCAATATCAGATGTATAATGAATTTTAGGTAGGCATCTGTTATAGATCGCGGAAGCTTGTTATTCAGTATTTATGGGAAGATTTTCTATTCCGACTCAAATAAGAACTTGAATTGCAAGCAGCGAAAGCAGTCTCGCGGCAACATACAATTTTATTGGTCAAAATTCGAACTTTTTGCTTGGGTGCTGTTCTCGGAAACTTGGTCGATAGGTTTGTTTTTTTTTTTGGTGTAAGCTGGAAAAATTTTGATACGGGCAAGATGCGGTTTCAACGAGATGGCATGAAAGCCCGCATAGGAAACAATATAATCCGTGATAAGCATCTGCAAAGATTGCAGGCATATTAAAACTAATAATATATTCCATTACGTGTGTGAAATTTCACTCTCTGACAACGGTATCTTAAGGAGGCGACGAGCAACATCGCTCGGAAAATTATATTGACAGTAATAGAGCCTGCCACTGCCTTACGCTGTATACTTGTATAGTAATTATATAGAAATTTTTCTCTTTAACAAAATAAATTTTTACTACTCTTTCACTTACACACAAAGGAACATATGTTTTATATACATTACGCTCATTATGGAGTATAGTGGTGGTAGTCAGCCATTATATCAATGTATATAATTATTTCATTTTATCGTTCGTTTTATGATCGACATAGAAAAACAATCACAGCTACTACGACAGCAAATACTTGGTTAAGTTAACAGACATCTAGGCAGCTGGATGCTTGCAAATGTTTTTGCGTGTGTGCACGGATGTATGTTTATGTGTGTGTGTGTGTGTGTGTATATATATGTGTGTATGGGTAAGTAGCAATAATAAAAATCCATACATGCATACATTTATCTAGCTACGTGTGCACGTATAAGGCAGCACGAAAATTACACGCACATAGATATGATGATTTTTGGGTGCGGTCCTTGACTTCGTTTACGACGCATGACTCTCGATTCAAAGCTTTTTTTTCTTTTTTTTTTTTTTTTGCATATTTTTCTTTCTTCTCACAGCAGGATGTTATAAAATATTATCGTACGTTTTTTCGACTTTATGCTTCTTCATCTCCCTCTTTTTGTTCTTCTTCTTCTTCTTCTTCTGCTTCTTCTTCTTATACGTTTTTTCCTCTTCTCAATATTTGTATAATGTTGGATAGTCATACACTTATACATAAAATGTACGGATATTTACAACGAATTCACATTTACACAAAAACACATCAAAAGCACCGACTAGTTTAAAATGAAAAAAGGACAAGAGAATCTGTTCGCGTTTATGTTCTACGCACGTACACAAAGTTAACGTAAAACAAAAACAAAAATAAATTAAGAAAACTTTTTCGTATATAAGGATTAAATAAAATGAAAAGTTTTTATATTATTTTTTCGTTTAAACTTTTAATGTAAAAAAGTTTTTTTCCATTATTATTTATAGGAAAAGTGCTAATAAAACAAAAAACATAACTTTTTCGAACTTGTCGAAATGCTCGAGGGAATCTTAGCCTTTTGAAGCCTTCAGCGTTTTGAATTTTATTAAATCGCTATCTTCTCTAGTTAATATAAGCAATGGATTGATTTTTTTTAGTCAAACTCCGAAGTAAGCAAAAAATAAAATTCGGATTCACTTTCATCGCTATAAACTGAGTAAACATTTTAACATTTTTTTGTATATTTTTTTTTTTTCTTTATTTGATCAAAAATCATATATTTTTATTTCTATTCGAAGGTAAGAATATGAAATTTTTGTATATAGAAACCTACGAGAGACAAATAAGTGATCAGATATCAACTGCTTAGTGCTTTTCTTAAATTGAAAAAAATCACTTTAAAATCTATCTATTTTGACTTGATTTTATTTAGTCTGCCGAGGATTTTAATAAAAATGAAAGTTAAAAGCCTAAAGTCTTGCTTTAAATCTATGCGTGTGTTGAGCTTTTACTCATGTGACTAACAATCATCAAAATTTTTTGCTTTGTTTAATGAAAATGAAATCGGATCAACCCGAAGCCTTAACAAATCTACAACAACGCATTCAACTTTAAACTAACTTCCTTTTCCGTATATGCAAAGACTTTTAAGGCTTAAAACATTTTATATGAATATCTAAGACTACAAGAGAGTTTTAAAGTTTCGTCTCTGCTTACGTCTCTCATGCCTAAGCTTTTAGCGAATAAGCCATCGTTTATAAAGTATTTTTTTAGAAATCTCGTAGCGTTTATATTCAGTATCGAGGAAAAGAGTCACACTTAGTTTACAACGTCAAAAATGGCGAAATAGTCTACATATACGTCGGGCATTGAGGTTTTAAGTCCATGAAAACGCATCCTTCTCTTGGAGAAATTTTTGTAGGCTCTACTAAATGCTTCATAAGAATTGTTTCGCTTTCTTTTTTCTGATTTTAAAAACGACTATAACCTACTCACCGGCATATCCTTTAATGCTAAAGAATTAAACCAATCTTGCAAAATATGCTTAATCATGAAAAATGGGCCATCAAAACATTTCCAATGCTCGGTAAGCTCGTGGGTGCTTTCGTTGTTTAGTAAAAGGACACAGTCTATTTGAGGCTACTAATAATATTTAATTATATATATTTGTCCGTTTTTCAAAGAAGCATTTGATAGAAACAATTCCCAAATTTGTTTTCATTAAACGCACAGCTTTCATAGTAAAAGTTAACGAGATATACTTTAAATGGTCATCTTTCTCTTTTGTCTGTTTCATCAATCGCTCACGGGATGTTGCCGATATTCGTAGGAGCGAGGGTGATCACATAGCTTTGTAGTAGAAAACGGGCCAAAGGGGAGCAAAAAGTCTGTGTAAGCTCAACTTGAAACACGGGACATTTCAAACGGCGGATACGATAACGCGAACTATGAATGTGAAAATCCCATAGATGGTTAGCTGGATACCGACACAAAGAGTTCATCTATTACCATATAAACTAAAACGTAGTTTTTGTAATTACTTTTATGTAGAACAGTACGAAGTTAATTCAGTTAATGAAATCAAACTTTTATAATTTGCTAATTCATTCTAGTGATTCCAAAGGAATTCATAACGAGACTTGAAGTGTATCTTCATTTGCCTTTGGAAAAGTGTTTTTAATAATAGCATGCCGATGACTTGTTTTCATTTATATATCTCAAACCCTGCAAATTGGCGTCCTTCTATAAACTTCAGTTCTGACGACTAATATCCCACAGCCGGCAAAAATAAATTTACTACAGAAAAATGTTCAATTAACCAAAGCTTGCCACATAGAACCACTTCACCAACAACCTTCATTATAACAAAAACCTCACTTTTGATCGCTAAAACGCGATCGAAAATCTTCTGAATATTGGTATAACATTTTCCAGGTCACGATAGACTGCCAGAAAACGAAACGAATACTTTACTTGACCTTCCAAGCTGAAATCTGCGCTTTTTGAAATAGATCTGTTAAGAAGAAGATCGTTGCCGATATCTAAGGGAAAAGAAAAGCAGATGAAATTAATTTTTATTTAATTTCAAAGGTTCGGAACGAAGTTTTCATCGAATCTCAGAGTTGTTCTGAGTTCGCTTTTTTTCTTTCCTAAATTTTCAGGGTTTATGATGTGGCCGATCGCTACTTCAAAATCAAGAAGATTATAATGAAACTCGCAGAAAAGTCGCGTTTCTATTGAAAAGTAACTATTTCAATATTTTGCAAATTATTTTTGACATTATAAATGCGAGTAAAGTAAAAGAGCCAAAAAAACTATTTTAGTTACCCAGCAGTCTGAAGCTATTGTATAAAATTGGCGAAATTTGTTGTTACTTATGATCGTAGGAATTGATTAAGCCGATGAGTATTCAAACGAATTTTATGCTAAATCTCAACAAAGATTGTCTATTTCCATTTTTTCGATTACATAGGGCGTGTCAGCTGAACAATTAATTTTTACATATATGTAATAATTTTAAGATTAAATAGTCAAGGCTTGAAATCTCAAATACGGTAGAGTTCTCAATATAGCCGATAGCCTCAGATGCTAATCTTTGCTAGACTAGACTACCTAAGCTAATTCTAATAATAATAATAACTTTTTCAAATTTATGCCCTCCTGGGATATTGACGGCGGTCCCAGCCGACCAACGATTTTTATACCCACTTGCTCTATATTTTAAGGGCAAATGCTTTACGTAAGGTAATCTCGTTTTGAAATCAGTGAACATTTTAGATTTTCAATCACTTACAGAGCTCTTTTGTGAATCAATTTAATTTCGAATTTCTACGCAATGTTTTTCGAGGCTTCAATATTTTCACTAAGGGGTGGACTGGTGTACATATGGACGGACATGGCTAATTTGACTTGCAATCTTGTGCTTATTATTAATCATACTCTAATCGTTAATAAATTTGCTTAGAAAGTTTTTATTGCATTTTACTTTTCATTAAAAAAAAAAAAAGAATAAAAATAAAAATAAACTTAAAAAAGTATTCCAGGAACCGTTCTATCCACTGGTTATATGATAGTTATAAAAAAAAAAAAAAGAAAAGATTTTTATATTTTATAAGCAGTGCAATGCAAATTAAGTTTAGTTTTGTTATAAAAGCATATATATTGCAGTTTATGTTATAAAACAGCACATATAACGAACAGATACACATTGACTACATTTAACAATTACAACAACACCGATAGAATTTCATTACAACATCGAGTACATACCCAAAAGTGAAATTATTTTTTCTATCATTCAATCTGTGTCAATTATTTTATTATTAGCAAATTCCGTTAAAATTTTCACTAAATAAGTTTTATTTAATTTTTATTTTATAAAAAAGCAACACCAAAAAAAAAAAAAAAAAAAACAAATTAAATGACATTGACTAACAACGCCGGTTAGTGTGTTTGTCAAAAAAAAAAAAAAAGAAAAAGAAAAAAAAAGAAATGCAAAATGAAAAGTGTCAGTTGTCCATTTCAATGAGCTGCAACGAGACGGGATCAGAATTTTTTCACTTATCGGTACAGGCGCAGTAGTTTTTGTAGTATAGATAAAAAAGATGTTTAAGTTAAAAAAAAAAAAAAAAAAAAATTAATTTAAAAATTTTGATTTTTCCAAAGCCAATGCAGAAATTCTGTGTTGTCGAAATCTTATTTTAAATTGCATTTAAAATTAAATTCGTTAAATTGGCCTTCAAACGTTTGACGAGCACAAGAGTTTAAAGTTAAAATGACCGATTTTGTTTTTTTTTTTTATCAAAACGGTTCCTCCGTCCCGCCGTGCCTCTTTGCAATGCTTTGTAAAATTTTATGTCCTTTGTCTCGTTTGCTGAGGGTCGGTACATTTACTGCTATTGTTGTTGCTTTCTTTTCAGTTGAATTTTGCTGCTTCGCTTTTCAATGTATTTATTTTCATGTATATTTTTTTTTCTTTTTGCTTTTTGCAGTTTTGATTTTAATGATTTAAATTGAATTTTTAATTTCATTTTACTTTTTACACTTTATACCACTCGCCATCTCGTACAATGGTTTGTGTGTATGGCTGATGTGTATATTTAAGGCGGTCACTATATATGTATCAATATATGTTTATGTATACATATGTATACATACATATACATATACATATATACAATTACAGATATATAGATTTTGACGTCTTCGACGGCGCACAACCGTTAACTTTAAGCGCACCAAGCGCACTAGTTGACGCCTAAACGTCTACTACGAATTACGTTTGTTGTAGCGAACCCCAATTTCGGTAATTTCATATGGCGGCACTACGACAATTACGCTCAAATTGTATACATATACAAATATCATTCTATATACATAAGCATCATCTCCGCATATCGATGTATGCGTCTGAGCATATACATACAGCATCTAGCCTAGATTTTTAGAATGTATCTTTCACTCACGCATTTCTCTTAAACAACAACCGCACGCAAATAATTGCCGAATGAGTACTTACAGATACTCCGTGTCTATGTAAAACTTTTCATAATATTAGTAAAATTATTCCCGCACTGTAGAGAGAAAAAAGCTCAATACATACATACATATATTTTTTTTGCAAACAGACACAATGATATTTATATCATCGCAATAGTATTTTATAAATACTTTTATGTATAGGGTAAGTGATGCTGTTGCTCTATACATTCACATTTACGTTTAAATGACGATACGATAACTATGGCAACCGGCATTTTTCAGCCCGGGCCGGTTAAGCCCGGGACCTGTTTGAGCTTCAATAAAATTTTTGCACAATTTCACTCAATTGCGAACACTCATCATTGTTTCATTTATGTAAAGAATAATAATGAAAAATTGCTTATTCTTCAGAAATATATATAAGCGTGCATACACAAGTGCACGCTATTTTACCTATTTTACCTTTTTCTTTTTTTTGCTTAATTTATGTACATTTAATACTTTTTTATCTTAAATTTTCATTCTCCTTTTATTCCTATTTTTGCTGCATTGACCTTAAATACGACAAGTACGACGACTTGCTCGTTTTTTCTGAACGCTTAATCAGAGAACAAAGAGAATAGCAAAGACTTCAATTTGACTTATTTAATATTCAATTCATTAAGGTGACACAATTGATAAAGATTAACATAATTATTCATGCATTTAAGTGATTACGAAACTTAATTATAGGTTTTAAAGAACTCGTCCTAAAGTTTGCACTCGCTTTGCGTTGAATATCTAATGCTTAGCATCTCAAGCTAATTTATAAAAATATTTCGCTAGTTTTCAGCCTCTTTCTAAACAAAGTGGAATTATTTTTTCCCCGGGTTTGTACGAAATATTTTTACTAAACTTTATATTCACTAACGGTTCCAATTCACTTACTCAGCTAAGGTAAGAGGCAAGCTTCCTTATGGAATTTCGCTTTCAGTAAATCTTTGATGACTTTGACAACGCAGTAAATGCAATCATTGCCAACTTTTTGTGAATTTGAAAATAACCTGCCAACTAACAGCTAAGACTCCGATTGCGTGAGGTGCGCGTATATAAATTCGAATTATCTTTCACTTTTGTACATTATTGGCATCGAACGCTATCAAGTACACATGAAGATTTGTATGTTCTTACAGGGCTTTTTAGTAGTTACAACGACTTGGATGCATAAAGGGATGCGCTGAGAAAGATTGGAAATTTTAAATAATGTTCCCAAATCTTTAAAATAGATATTACTCTGGGACTTTGATGAGGTCTGAACTAGCAGAGCAAGCTGCAAAGGAAGGTCCGCAAGGAAATGTTAAAAAAGATACGAGAAAATGCTTCTTTTCTGTCACGCAAAACGCTTAAACTCAAAAAAGTTTATTTTGTTGTTTAAAGAACTTTTAAATGAGAGAAAATTTCGTGAACACACCTCTAAAATATAAATTGCCCATTAATTTTACTAAAGTTAAGGTGGCCTCCCTAAACTTAGTCAAGAGCTATCAACGCAGATTCGCCTTCAGAAAGCACCTGAGATTAATGAATTTTAACTTCAAACATAACAAAATAAATAAGAAAATATTTTCGAATTAGGATGAAACGTTTTCGCTCTCCTTACTTGCTTATTTGCGATCTTTTCCTAGTCGAAAACAAATCGGATCAGACTCATGGATAACCTTTTAGGAAAGCCGTCCTCAGGGACGTAAGAATTAAAAAAAGTTACTTCGCTTTTCATCTCTTAAGATGAGACCAAAAAAAAGTAACGATTCCGATCAATAGTCGTAAAAGAGCAGTTAGGCTTTTGGCCTTGTGTTCATGCCCTACCCAAAAGATAGGAAAAAAAGATAATAGTGAACAATTCTCAATATTTTGAAAAAATTTCATTGGCTTATAAATGCAATGTGCTCGCCTTAGGAGGAATTCGCTGATACACTTACCGCTAGCCCTTTTATTATACTTTTATTTTTTGGTGATTGTATTTATCGCAACTGAGATAGGACTTTAACTAAGTGATAATTTCAAACCGAATCTACAGCCGTGAACAATGTATCGCCATTTTCGTCTCAACTAAACATCAAATTATCGGCTTTTATTGAAAATATGGGAGCGACAGGGATATAAAGCAAGATTTGGGACTTACCCACAGCAAAAAAGGAAAACTTTTAAAGTAATATTAATACAATTAATTAAAAAACCCGTTATTAAACAATAAACAGAGAGGTATAGTCGCAAAAGATCACGTAGGGGAAAAGAGTAAGACAGAAACGAAAATAATTAACGCATGGCTTGCGAAAAGCATAAATATATGATTGAAATTGGCAGCAGTAAATGTAGTGAAACAATCCTGCAAGAGCTCGAAGGAAAACTATTCGATTTAGATGACAATAGCGGTAACAAGTTCAGATGATTATGCAACGAACGAGTTTACTTATGCTTTCATTGAACTATTTTATCCATATCAATAGTTTATCTTCGTTCACTTTGCTTTTTCTGATCGATATATGAAGACCCCATTCATTAAGATAATTTGATCGATGTATAAAGAAACCATCTTTTCGTTTAAGGAGTTCCGTGGATGTCCGCAAACCATATAAGCGCGATGATGTTTAGGAAGGATAATGTTTGGAAAAAGAGGGTGCCGCGGCAGTAGTGCTTGCGTAGAGTAAAATGTCTAGATTCGATTAGTAAATAACGCGGCTTTATCGACGAACCATGCGTCGTAGCTGTGGTCACAGCGTATAGACAATCCATAAAAGATAGGTTTTGTTTTATTGCATTTTAAAAGATTGCACAGTTCCGATGTACATAAAGATTCCAGGTATGCATGCATCATCCAAATTTTCAATTTAATAACGATTATCTACGTTCCATACGATTTGTTTTCTTTACCAAAATTCGCTTTTACTATTTTCGTATATATTTAATTAAGTTTATGCTAAAACATTATTGTGGAATTTTTATGTAGTTTTTCTGTTATTGAAAGAAATACTCGCGGATTCTTGATTTCTTTTTGAAAGATTCTGGTGCTTTTTTTTCGTTTGTAATTTTTCAACCGTTTCAAATTTTTTGCAGAAACATTAAATTTCGCTCTTCGAAATGGCAATGGGGTTGCAAACTGATAACGCTGCAAGGGTATTTGATAAAGTGAAACAACATCCATTGTTTACTTTTCTGCCAACTATGATTGCATTTAACAATATACAGGGCAATAAGTCCTGAGGTACTATCAGTGCAGGACTTCCGTAAAATTCCGAAGATCTTGATAAATCTTTTACTCAAGACCCTCAAAATAGGTGTTTCTGCTCTCCTCCTCCTCCAGCATTCTTTTGAAATTTGCCAGCAGATAATAGTTGCTCAAGACGGATCTGGAAAAATACTTTGGATAGGCCAGCATTTGCGCAATTTTGCCAACGTTCACAATCGGAATCGCTAATAGGCTTATGTTTGTTTCACTGGGGGTTAACTCGGTACATAAGTTTTTTATCTCCAAAGTTTCATACAAGACAATGAATACATTGCCTTCTGATATCATTAGGATGTCGGTTTTTCTCTTACAACATCACCTTTCAATTATCGAGAGTAATTTTCAAAAACGTGATTCAATATTTTGTGCTGTAACCACATTTTTTGAGTGTGCCCGTGTAAATGTATTGAACAATAGTCTAACCGAAAAATTATTGTTTCCAATGGAGAAGAGCTATCATAATACTTTCCAGGCCGATATTGAAGTTGAACGGAAAGCAGTGTTTAATGAAAAGACGAAACACGGCCTTTTTCGCTGCATTGAAGTAAAAATAATTTGGTGTCAAATAAACACTGTAACGCGTGAACAAGCGATCGAAATAAGGAGAAATTCTGGAAGAAATCATTTGAGAGTTAATTGCTCGAGACCAGGGGCTGTATACGAAGCTACCGAAAAATCCTCATAATTCGAACCTTCTGCGTTATAGGTTCATTTAAAAACGTTGAAATCTTGCTCTAGAACTGTCTTATCTTAATTTCATACAATTTTTTAGATTTTTCGGCGGCATTGCAAACGCGAGTTTAAATATGAACTCAATAAAATCTGTGGCCCAAGCGTAGTCGCTCAATGAAGATTATCAAAATTTATCTTACGAAGTTGCAAAAATCCGTTGAAGAATTTCTAATAAGCAATAAAGCGGTTAAATAGTCCGCACGCAAGTTTCCTTGAAGTGATCCTAAAAAGTAATATTTAATATATTTTTTGTGAGGATGCTTATCCTCATTCAACTTTGTAACAAACTGCTCTTATAGTACTATATATATTTATATATATATATATTTTTTTTTGTTTTCTTACTATACCCTGTGTGTATCATAAATTTTCGAATTGCCCTACAGAAGTGCAACCTTGTGCAATTTAAATTATATATGATACCAATAACTTCTTTCGGCACTTAATTCACCTACATTCGACATTGTTGTTGGTTTTGTTATTTTTATCTAACCGTATACATGCTTATATAAATTATAGGCTCATACAAGCCAAACAGCCTTAATATGTACACTTAAAGTGACATCAATATTTCATTAACTAATGTTGCACATAATGAGAAAATGCCTGTTGGTTGTGGCAAAGCAAAGAAAAAGTGAAAAATAGCAAAAAAAGAAAAAATAGATTAAAATCATTTTTCTAACGCACAATCAACGGTAACAGTTGCTAAATGTTGCCTGTAGAAAATTTATACATAAATATATAGGTTACGAAAGTGCCTCAACTGTTTAAGTAGATATGAGTGTGTGCTAAAAACGTAGATGTGTATGACATTAAATTACCTTTCATACCCAAACACATGCTCTGTATGGCTGCTGTTTACTTACAACTTCTCTAGGCCCTCCGTAGAGAAGAAAAAGGAATACAAGCGTAGAAGTAACCAACACAAGCTACATATTAGTCAAGATTTTTTTTTTTTTCTTTTTAACTTTTTATACTTGTATTCGTATGCGTATGTTCACATATCCTTAAAATATTAAAAGATATAAAAGAAATAAAATAGCTTAGGCCAGGAGATGAAAATAGAAAAAAAAAAAAAAAACAAATGAAACAAACTAAAACCCGGGATTCACTCATCTATATACCTCAACTAACTCAACTCAACTAGGACAACACTCAAATATGCCAGCATCAGTTCAAATCGTACAAGTACACAAGCACTTACTTACATATAGCAAAAACTCTGTTATCCTTGTATGAATAAATAAAAGCATCTCTTTACCAACACCACTAAATACATATTGTTAACGTACATTCACCTACACGTCGCTCTTACACGTTAAAACAACAACTCGAACACATATCACGTAGTTAAGGTGAGAGAAAAAGAGAATTTTGCTTTCGCAAACAATGAGAGAGAGAGAGAGGAAGAGAGAGGAGAGTTTGGTATACGTGAGGAACGCGAAGATTATTATTGGGCTGCTGTAGGTACACACATAGAATTTTAATATCTATCAGCAAGAAAAAAAAAAAATAACAACAACGACCTCACCATCATCAACCTCGGCATCACTTTACTATAGTTACACTTAATACGGCCTTTGTCATCAGCCCACTGTTTACGGTTAAAAGTTTTTATCAACCCTATGCATATCTGCTGACCCTTACGGTTAGATAGGGGTGATGGCAGCTATATACGTACGCTAAAACACATTCGCTCTGCCTAACCAACTGCCTTACAGCCTGCAAATCACCCTCTCAACCCACTTCTCTACTATAATAATGTGTACATGTGTGTGTATATATTGTGTACCTTAAGCTTGTAGACTTATTCAATATACGTAACAACCCGTACCTTGTGTTTTTGTATGCGCTGTTCTCGCTTATTACATGAATACGTGCATACATTGCCTCGTACCAACTGAGTTGCTACACTACTTACGTTGAGTGCGGTATCCGTACGTTACCATATGCCACCATATGCAGACATTTGTGTGTTTTTTTTTTCTTTGCTTTTCTAAATGCGTTTATGTAGCACAGAAAACGAGTACAGCTTCAGGTTTCCAAAGTAACCAACAAAATTCCAACCTGTCATGTATACTAATATGACTAAAAATAGGGTGATCGTACTTCCTACTCTGCCGTTTACACTATATTTTACGATTTGTTTTGTGTATAGTATGCTTGGAAAATAAAAACAAAAGGCATACAGCTTTCGTGTGGATACATAATATACAGGGCCAACGTTTTTGGCATCGTATGTATATATTGAAATAAATGAATTAAATAAATAAATATAAATTAAAATAAAATTACTCTTAGGATATAATGCCTTTCAAAAAAGGTGATGCGAAAAGCAAAAGTAAAATTTATCCAAGTTTGCAGTCCATCTGTCCAAGCCCTGTTTGGCATTCGTATACCTTTAGTGAACTACTAGTGAAATTTTTCTTCCCAAAGGCCTTTGCTTAGGACAATACTCAACATATTAATGACAGAAAATTGTCAACTGTTATGCTAATAAAACTAAAGAATTTAGATACCCATGTTGAATAGCAAAAGTTGGCGACTTGAGAAAACTTTTACTAAAAGTTTTTAGTGAGCTCAACAACTTTCAACTTGAATACAATAATTAATGAAATTCGATCTTAGAATACTTGATTTACTTTAAATAAAAGCTCTCTCTGATTCTTTAAGAACCAACTCTTTGACTGAATACTATTTTCAAAACATAGTAAAAAAGAGAACCAAATTCGAAAGCCTAAAAAGGCGGATACAAGGGAAGTCAAAGTTTTGGGGTACAAATACAGCGATTACGTTTAACTGCAAATGCTTCGGTAGGAGACGATTAATTGTTTGTTTGTTCGCCGCCAACTCTTTCGAATTTTCAAAATTTCTAAAAAAAAGTAATCACCATCATATAGATGTCCAACTTGACATGTATAGCAAGTAGCCCGAGATGGGTTTTTGAGAATTTTCAATTTTTTTTCTCGCTCTGCCCTTTTGCGGAGTCGGTCCATTTCAGCCGATTAAGTTGTGGCATTAGACGAACTCTCCAACTATCTGAACTTGTACCTTGAACTTCCGCCGCCTAAGAATTTACTATAGCCATCATCAATACACTAGCTTTCGTCCAATGTATTCTTTCATTTGTGCTCACAGATGCATTCATTTTTAATTAACGTTACATTTTCAGCCTCTTAGCCATTTTCGTTTACCTTTTCTTAGAGGGGAAAAAAATCTTAACAAATGAATAGAAAGGGTAGTAAACCCACACACAGTCGCGGTTAAAATAATTTTGATTATAGAATATCTTAGCGAAAACTTTCACAAGAGTAGATCGTGTTACTGTCTCTCCATTTCTTCTCCTTGCTTCTACCAAGCATTTCTTCGCTTTCTCTGTTTTGAACTTCTATTTTTTTTAACAGATTAGGTTGGAGTAGTGGACTTAGTCGACGATAAAATTTACATTGGTTGCAAAACTATAAGTTGGGCTTAGCCGGTAAACCCGCCGGTAAACACATCCACTGCCACCATGTTATACAAATAGGGGACATCTCCTAAGTGAAAGATCGCATTAAAACAAAAACAAAAAACAAAAATAAACAAATCCTAAAGTTGGATAACGCAATTTAGAAATCTCCAAAAAAACATTCGTCCGTAAGTCACGTTACGTATTTTCCGTTTAAGTTCGACTTTTGAAAGTTTTATGCTCGCGACTTTTAAAAGGGAGAAATTTCGTTAACTTTGAAATGTTTTGCAGGGAGAAAAAGCTTATAATTGTCAAGAAACTGAAAAAAAGGAAAGTTTTAAATTATTGCTATTGACAATTCATAATCGTTTGCAGATCTGAGAATTATAGCAGGAACGTTGCCAGAGAACAACAACTGTTTTGCATTGATATGAACAAAAAATTAACCACGCGACGAATCATTCTTTCTCCCTCTTTCGATTTGTGATTTATATATGTTGTGCACCCTGTTTTTTAATAAAATTCTTTCTTCTAGTTTTCCTTCACTTTAAAACAACAATAAGTACTTTATAAACAAATATGTTTACGGGCGAGATACATTTTCTAGATACATGTGCATTTATATGCACATATAACAGCGTATGACTCTGAAGTATATAAAC
The DNA here is from genome assembly GCA_001077435.1 of Glossina morsitans morsitans. Classification (NCBI taxonomy): domain Eukaryota; kingdom Metazoa; phylum Arthropoda; class Insecta; order Diptera; family Glossinidae; genus Glossina; species Glossina morsitans. The sequence goes on from CCAG010008113.1 coordinate 20,954, forward strand.
AGTAAAATGGAATTAAATTTTCTTTGCAATTTTTTCTTTTATTCTATACTATTTTCTGCTTCTGCTTCTGGTGGGTACTTAACTAGGAAAAACTGGCGGTGTATAAACTTGAATATCCTTAAAGCATATAGACAGTAACAAACAACAACTACGACAACCACAATAAAGTGAACAACAAGAGCAAAAAAAAAAAAAAAAACAAAGAAGAGAAAAAAAAACCAAAAAGAAACAGCTTTAAGTAAGAAATATGAAGAAAAGGAAGAATAAAAATGGAATTACAACGAGAGCAGAATAATTTATGAGAGAAATCCGTTTTTTATTTGTTGTCTTTCGTCTTCCTTGTTTTCTATTCTTTTCCTTTTCCAAAATGATAAAAGATAAATATTTACGTGTTCGTAACTATGTTTACTATATATATGCAGTAACACAAAGAAAAATATTTCATAGCTTTCGTTTTGTATAGGAAATTAAAGAAAGTGAAAATTCTAATACAATGAGTGAAAATTTAATTTTAAACAAACGGAAATGAAACTAATCTTCTTCAACCATTCGTTCTATCCAATTATAGATTGTTGAAATAATCGCATAGGATCCCTTCTACGTAGCTGCCTACAGCAGGAATGAAATTAATGAGTATAATAATGAAATCGTATCCGTTTCCGGTTGCCTTTGTGAATAGGTATTAATTTTGTGTCTTTTGTCAAATATAAAAACAGAAAAAAAAACAAAAAACTCATTAACACATCCTACCTCTACGTATGCAAACACATGAAATATATCTTAATAGAAAATACTGTTGCAACTGTACAGTGAAATTTCCGTGTAGCGTACGGTTTAAGTTAAGTTCGGAAACTTCAGTATAAGAGTCAGGCATATAAAACCCGACAATTTTTCTTTCAACGACTATATTCGGAACAAGAGATTTTTGAACCCATTAAAAATTCGTCCCTTTCATTATCACCTTTTTATATCATTCTTGAGTATTTTAAAAAGTGTTTAAATCATATTTACAGTTTTGTTAAGGCTTGCTTAAGTTGCTTTCCATTTTGAATCTACAAAAGTTTTGTTCACTTGAACTGCCGTATGAAAGGTTTGCAGAGATAAATGGGGAAGCTATATATTTTCCCTTAGGCTTCACAAGCACCTTTGGGCGGGTCTTTAAACATCTGTTTATTTTATGAAGACCTTTAAAATATATTCTTCTCTCCTACGGCAGTTAGTATTATATTCCTCAATGTCTTTATATTCCTTACTTTTTTTTTATTTATTTAATAATTTTCTGATCTATAATTTATACAATTATTCGACCCACATTGCATATATTTTGCGCAACTCTTACAGTTAAAGGCATCATCACTCAAAAGCACAGCAAAGTTGACAATTCTCATTTACAAAGTTTCATTTGCAATTTCTTAGCATATTTTTCGGCTTAACTGTGAACTTAAAATTCAGTTTAAATAATCAGCTATGATATCAATCAACAAAGCAAGCACATACGGTACAGCAAATAGTATACAATATCGTAGGCTATCAATCAGAAAAGTAGGTAGCACGTACGATAAAGTATATATTATACAATATCTTAGGATAAATTATTTACAATCCACAGAAGTCCAAGCAAGTATAAATAATATATTGCTACCTGTTAGTTATGGTCTACCGCACTGAGATTCGAACCCACAATCACCGACTTTTCAGTCTTGAATCTTATTTCCTCGGCTACGCGCTAATGCTAAAGCAAAGTTCTTTAATCATCAAGGCAAATGAAGCTCAGAGAGTACAACAAATTCACCGACAATCGGATAATTATTGTAACTTTTCCGTTTTGCCAAATGGATAGTCCAGAAAAGATTTGTTTAAAACATATTTAATCACAATTGATTTTCTCAATTAGAAATATTGTGTGTTTGCAATACTATTCTTTTACTGTGCTTAAGAAATTTCCTTACGGAATGTCTTTTATTATTCCAAAAACAAACTGTGATGACAATTCCAATTTGATCGATTTTGATTGTATATTTTATACCGAATGCTCGAACACTCGACTGATCTCTTAAAAATCATTTTTGTTCATTCCGATATTTAGCTACTACTTACCTATCATGATTTTCACTTATGCACGAATTGTAAAAACAGATATTATTTGTTGTTATTTGCTAATTCGATATTTTATAGAAGATTCATCTGCAAGTACTATCGAAATGTAGGTCGGGAAACTTAAACTCAGCTTCGGGTCAAGGGAATAAAGAAATAAGTGAAGGGAAGAATTAAAAATTAAGGTTAAGAAACTTAAGATTAAGCGTCCATACATAGATAAGTATTGATGAACACATTGAGTGTATGGGAGCATTAGTGACGGCTGTACAATACAACCTGAATTTTAGACTATCAATCAGACAAGAAGAGTAAGTAGGGCTAACTTTATAGTTTTTATATTACATATTTACTTGTAAAAAACCAAGGCCTATCATTTATTCGATAGAGATTAATTTCAGAACACAGCAAATAAGTATTGAACGGTAATATGTGCATAATTTCATCCTTCAAGGTAAAAAGTGTTTTGATCTGCTTCCTTTCTCGAATGCGTGTTTAATTTCGTATATGATATATCTTCGAAACTAAAAATCGTTTTATTTCTTCAATTTTCATAGCTTTAAGAATTTGAAGACCAACATTGCTCTTTGAGAGAAATATGGAATGTTGCGAAGACATTGTATAATGCAGTTTGTTATGTTACATATGAAATGTCGAAAAGTGATGACCAGATAATTAAGAGTGCAAGAAGAAGAAGAAGAATATGATATTAATGTAGTCATTCAATTTTGCTGAAAATTTTCAATTTAGTTCACCTGATATCTGGTGAATGTCATTGTTGTTCTCTCTTTCGGTCTTTAAATATATGTCTCTCCTCATGTCTTTCTCTTTCTCTTTCTCCAAGTGTTCAATGTTCATCTGCTACTCCTATGGATGCTGCTGCATTTATTCTTTGTTTCTGTTGCTTCGAAAGCAAAAGCAGAATCGACAAACATCATCATCATCATCATCATCATCATGATCATCATCAGCAATAGCAGCAGCAGCAGCAGGAGCAGCAGAATCAGCAATTTTTGCTGAGTATATTAAATTGCATTTTCTGCGTTTTGCTCTGTGTTTTTGTGCTAAGTTCTCGTCCTTTATTTCATTTTAATAACTTGTCTGTATATACTAAGTTTATTACGCCAATATATATACGCTTGTCAGTTGATTCCTTTCTTGGTTCGTTGTTCGTGTCTGTATTCGTTCAAGCTTAGTCAGTCAGTTCAGTCATTCATAGTTTCTATATATGTAGGTATTTATATATATAATGTTCTTGAGTGGTCGTCCATTAAAAGATTAAACTTATGTACGTTGCATGTATTTGTACAGAATTTCTCACAACAACGATTTAATGGAAAATGTAAGATTTTTCGTTATTCCTTTGCTGTTTGTTGTTGCCGTTATTAAAGTACTTCATAAGAGGATTTCAACATTAAATATGTTTTAATGAAAATTCGTAAAGATGAAATTAAACATGAATTTTATTATTTATAAAAAGAGCAAATATTAATAACAAATATAAATAATTTGCTTTAAATAATAAACTACGCTTATTACGTTTATTATTTCTCTATTCCAAGATTATTGAAATAGATTTAAAGGAATTATAAAAAGCAAAACATTGATAAGATAATGATTTGCTTTTTTGTTTAATTCAAACAAAAAATGAATCAGTTATTCATTAATCTTTCGACTCAGTTGTATATTCAGCAGACGTCAAAGTATAAGAACAAGTTCGTTGAATAAGGGATTCGTCCGAAATTACCAAACAACCGCATGCACAGGACAGCATAAATAAATATGATTTTTATATTTTGTACACACACTGATTGCTAGCGAGCCGCTTAAAAATATGCTTTTCGACATAAATGCTATATGAAACATGTACGATACCAAGTTATTGCAGATCGATTAAACAAGTTGTCGTTCTATTTTATAATTAAAGAGCGCATACAAATTAATGGTCTATAGCAAATGTAACTTTATTCTTATTCTTTCCTCATAATTAGTTCGACAGATATGTTAAGTTTTTCCAATTTTTATGCCGCCTGAAAATAAGCAACGAAAAATGTCCTGAAGCCAAAGTGACCTTTGATAGGAAAACTTTATCTGCGCCGTATCAAACTAATGCCGAAACTATTACTATTCACTCCTTCCGAATCCAAACTCAAAAAATGAATCGGTTCATATATGCTCCTATCAACAAGAGTTCGAAAATGTAAAGTTAACTGTTTTGCGTTGTTCAGCATCTTACCTTCTACATTCATCTACAATGATAAAATGAGTCTGGCCGAAAACGAACCGATGTTCCAGGAAAACAAATCTTAAAAGTGGTAAAACCAGATACAGATCCACGATGCCTTACTTACGATTGGTGCTTCGCAGAAGTATTAACGACAATTTGCAGAACGTTTCGCAGGTTAAAAGGGACTACCACGAATTGACATCACAACGAAAATTTGGCATTGGTAAACTTGCTTGAAAAAAAGTATATAAGCAAAGTATTTGCGGGACGTCAGTTGAGTAAACTGAGTTGCGTTGTAATATTTGGAAGGACAAGCCCAAAAGGAGCATTAAAACATTGTAAATAGATGTGCCTAAGAACTGCAAATAAAGTCTATGCTATTCTATGATACGAACTTTATGACAAGACAAGTCAGATAAATATGTAAAATAGTAACAGGGCAACTTACGTTACAATACTATCTTATAATAAACGATTTTCTGTTATACCACATCGAACAGGCTCCTCGAATATAATCGAATATGGATAGTGTTAGAGCAACAATCAAATATTTGGACAGGATCCTTACTGTCACGCTCGTTATGTTTATAATGCGGTAAAACTCTTAAGTTTACGTAACGTGTGCAGCGCATTCATGAACGGCTTGGTAAAGAAATAATTCCATTTTTAAATTTATTTTTTTAGTATTTAGTATTTTTTTTAAGGCGTACCTAGTGTAGAATCTTAAACAGATATTTACACATGCCGTATATAACTGCTTTCAATTTCTTTGTCCCACGAGTAATTGTTTGATTGACTAAATAAATTTTATAAATTCTCATCATTAGTCTACCTTAAAATTATTTAAATGAATATATTTGACAAAAAAAGTTTGTTGCTTTGTTGCAAATGCTTATCTAAGTATCTACTTCGCAAATATTTTTGTTTTTTTTTTTTTTTGTTTCTTTTGTTTGTGTCATTGCATTAACAATATTTTAATTACTTCGACTGGATGAAATGCTATAGAAATTTCATTTTTAATTAATCTGAAACTAATTTTCTGCTGAATTATTCTGCACACATGCTGTTTGCACATAAATGTTTTTAATAAAAATTGTATAATGATTAGTAAAAAATAAAAAAAATGTAATTAAAATATATAAAAAACTCGTATTTACATAAATTAAAGTCATTCGCCAATACAATTTCAGAATATACTAAATACGTTAATTCGTTTGTAATAAACAGAGAAAAGCATTAGAGACATGCTTAGTTTTTATTGATCCAGCTATGTCAGTCTTTCTTTCCATCTGGCGTTATGTATCTCAAAGTTGTGGTAGACTCAAATAGACAATTGCACTATAGTAAATTTAAAAAATTATATTGTACATAAATAATTCTAATTAGCTATCAAATTTGAAAAATTATTATTTTTTTTATTATATTATATTATTTATATTATATTATATTTATATTATATTATATAATTATCTTTTGTTATTATTATTATATTTATTTATCCCAAAAAAATAAAAAACGTGACTTTTTCCAAATCATAATCAAAAAAGGTGGTGTTACTTATAATCATGTCAAACTTCAGAATAAAACCAATTTCGATCAGTCTATTGAAATATCTATAATGAGCGAGAACTTTACATATTTAGTTTAAATTTTGTTTCCCTTCAGAGAGAATATTGGTTGCTGTGTATTAATCACCTCCGCTATGTACATAAATTTAGTCAATGTACGCCCACTTCGTGTTTATTAAGCCAAAGTTAATTAGAGCTCACTTTCAGTAATTATACCCTACACCACCGGGTAAAAGGGTATATTCAGGTAAGTGCAGACATGTGTAACACTCAGAAAGGTCTACCTATAGGCCGACCTTTTATTATATTGATCGATTCAGAATGATTTTCTAAATCGAGCTTAGCCTGTCTGTCCGTCTGACGTCTGTCCATGTATTTTTGTGTTGACGTTGCAAGCCGCAATTTTTGAAATATTTTGAAAAAATTTACCTAGGTGTACTTTGGCCCAAGCAACCAACGCGATTGAAAATGTTTCGGATCGGTCCACTTTTTTGGCTACTCTTCATGTAACGGCCTATTCCGAAACGTCGTTATATGGAAAAAATTTCAATTTTCAAAATATCGCGACAAAAGTGGTTAACTAGTAATATTTCGGCATTCTTATTTGGTATGAAAACTTTGGATCGACTGGGCCAATTTTTGAATCCTCTCCATGTAACGAAAGCTGAAGTTCATACGGCAAAAAGATATAATTTTCAATGCTTAATGATGAAAATTATATCACAATAGTGATTTAACATAAAAATTCACAATTTGGACCATCTAAGCCTATTTTCGGATCCTTCCCGACGTGAAGATTAAACTTGTCCTACATAAGGTTGCATTTTGGGCCCGCTTCCCCATATATACGCACATATACGCACATGAAAAATATGACTTTATATAGAAACAAGGTATAATTTTTGTGTTAGACTATGTGGTGTAGGGTATTTAATGGTCGGTTACTTGTTATTATTCGTTTTTAAAATGCATTAGCATGCATAGTTTTATTATCTAAGACACTCTCTTGTCTTCTCTCGTTGAAATATTTTAAGAATGCTACCTTAATATATTATCTATCTGCGAGCAGTTTTTGTCCTAGCGCTTCGAAAACTATCTGTGTTAGATGAATCCCTGTTGGAAAGTTACAGCTTAATGTGAAGAAAGAAAACGCTACTTAGACCGACCATGCATCAACTACCAAAATAGTAGACCATTAGAAGGAGCAGGGAGCCAATACAGCTCATCCCAATTCGATGCTCCTACATCCGTGATGGCATCTCCTTAGAGAGAAAAAGAAATATCTTTCTAGAAAAGTCAACGGAAGTATATTGGAGGACGTTTCTTCTTTCTTAACGAAACTTCTTTTCTATATAGTCATGCTGCTAAAGAGAACTACGATGTCAGATGTGCAGAATAATTAAGTTATTGTTCGATTTGTTCGTTAAACCAATAAATACATGAACAATACATAAATATATAAATAAAGCAATATAAACAGAAACAATGTTAACGTTTTGTTATTGTTGTATTGTTTGTTTGTATAGTTCATTTATTCTTGGCGCTTTTTTGTTTTACATCCCTATTTTGTTTTGTTTGTTTAAAAAAAAGAAAAATTATTTATTTCTTTTTTGTCTTGCGTTTTCAATAATCGTATAGAAGTCTATATTACGGTTGCTCTTTCATATTCTTCATTAAAGCTTTACTTAAACGCGTTCATTTAATTAGTTTGATATGGCATGCCTAAAATTATACTCTCATCTATGTTGCACAACTCTAATTTCATTTGCATACATAATAGTATCGCAAATTAAGCTCAAATCTTTGCCTGCTCTCCGCTCTTCCTCTTTCGTAGTTGACGGCATATAAGCACTAATTTTCACGTACACAGCTTTTTTCTGGTATTCTCTTAATAATAATTAATTCAATTTAGTTTACACAAAAAAATGCAAATAAAAATAAAGGGAAAATGCAAAAAATGCCAACATTATACATTAATTAGCGCCGTACACATGCCTCTCAACACACAGCCAGCATACAGACCGACAGATAGAGAGATGCATAGCCATACCCGTACATTGACAGTCAGACACCCACATGCGCATACAGAAATACATCTTCATATAATACAATCTTTTTCCTTGGATTTAATTAAAAATTATTTCGGTGCACTTCAAAGGCCTGAATGAATTAAATGAGAGAAAATGTTATCTTAAAAATGTTCATTTTGTTAAAAACAGAGGAAAAAACGGTTATTCGGACTTAAATTTTCAATAATAAGATAAAAGTGTATTTAATAAGACAAAAATTAAAAAATTCAATTTCTTATCATTTTTTTTTCAATTTTTTTTTTCATTTAACTTCGAGCATTTAATTTTACCCCATTCATACATATGCATCGCATAAATAACATAGTGGTGGATGTTCAGTCCGTCTTAGGGTTTTTGGCGTATTGAATGCATACCCACGCATATTTATGTCAGTTACATTTCAATTATTTTCTAATTACTACGGTATAAGCAAATTGAATGTGTTCTTATATCAACCGCAACTATTAATTATCACAAACATTTAATTTGAGGTTTGAAAGGAGCAAAGTTAAACGTGTGCGGTCAGAAGCTTAGCCAACGTTCATTTCGCTTATGGACATGCCTTGTGTGCAAGAAAGGTCCTCTTTATAATCGAAAATAAATAAATAAATAAATAAGCATAAAAGAAGGAAGGAAATGTTGCGCACATTTGCACAAGACATTCTATACAACTTCTCTTTATAAAATTTAAGCTAAAATTCATTCTTTCATTTACCCACAATTAATATTAATAGATGCTGAAAGTTTATTTTACATTGATTATGAGGCTTCAGATATAGACTTTTGCGGGCTAAACCAGAAGAATGAATCCAGTATAACTTTATCTTTCCATAAGGTCGAAGCAAGCATTCCTACATATATACTATGCTCCCTGAGAATTGAATGCTTACGTTTACATGTATTTCATTTCATTACATTTCATGTAAGGCTTCGTACTTTTCCTTTAACGAAATTTCATTTATTTATGTTTCGCTATGGCAACCATTTTAAATACATTTCATTTCAGTCATTTAAGCAGAGCATGTCTCACCTCTTAGACAAATCAAGTTTTCCGTACTCATCACGGGAAAGTATATTAGACTTTTGTGATATTTGTAGCCCCTAAAACTATACATTTAAAATCATTTTTTTTATTCTTACCAAAGTAATATCGAAAATTATTTTACCTGAGCTTGAGCAAGACGTTGAAATAACTAGTATTAAGTGAAAGAATAAATTAAATTAAATTAAAGAAAGGACAAATTAAGTCAAATTTTTAAAGGAACGATCGCTTCTACAAGGTTTCAACAACAACAACAACGATGCGCTTACAAAATCGATTTGCAAAAATATTCCTTAAGGGGATATTGTGAAAATTTTTAAAAAAAAATTTATTTTAATAGCAAATCTGTTAGGCTCCAAAAGGTCGTTACGCTGGCTGCTAATTCTAGAGCTTACATGTTTGAAAAAAGGCCAACTGATACTAATTTGTTTGTTTGCACATTCCTTTTTATTTATTATTATGCTTTCATGCATATCTAACATGGTCTGCTCTAAAACATCACCATCCCATACTGTCGATGTCTTGATTACTATGCACACAAAGAGACGCTCTGTAAATATTTTACTAAAGAATTTCATATATTTTTCATAATGTTTGTATTTATTTTAAAAGTATGTAGATATTTATATGCATATATATCCATGCAGCAATATGTATGTCAGCACTAAATAATTTTTTCTTGAAGGATCAAAACATGAAAGGACTTTACTTACAAATAACAACATTATGTAAGTAAACATTACTGCTCTTGCTTATAAGGAAAGAAAAAGCGTAATAATATATAGTTGAGACGATAATGTTAGGGACGTTGGTAACCGTTGTTGCTAAAAAGAGCGGGTGATAGGGCGAGAGAGAGAGAGAGAGAGAGAATATTAAGTACTAATGCTGGTATGGCAATGGAAAGATAAGATGCCAAAGTATATCAAATATTACAGCATATTCTCTCTCTTCGTCTCTCTCTCTCTCTCTCTCTCTCTCTCTCTCTTCGTCAAAGACAAAATGTGCAATTCATGGAAATTGTAATTAATGTAATTTCAAGACATAAAACGTTAGCATGATGTTGCTCAAGAAATTTCAAATAATGACAACTATTTGATAACAACAATAATGATGATAAGCATTAATGAAGAAAGTTATTCTTAAGCAAGGAATTTCCTTTGAATAGATTTAATGGAATCTTTCCTATTTTTTTTTAAGATAAATTTTCTAATTTAATCTAAAACAAAAGAAAAAGAAGCCCTTTACCTCCAAATAAATAAAAATAAGTAAAAAATCTTATATGTAGTCTTAGATAATTACAATTTCAATTTATTAGAAGAAAAGTGGTTAAAGCAAAACTGGTAAAAAGCGATGGAAAAATTTTTTCATTTGCTTTTAGCACTAAGCAGTCTAAGTGTGTTTCCAAAATCGGATTCACGCTTTTGATTAAACTTCAAACAGGTGTCAAGGCACGTGGCTTTTGTTTTCGGACAAAGAGCAGGAGATCGTGGAACAACGACTTTTGATTAGGATATGATCATTTGTTTACATAAGTTTTAAGGGTACCAAGAACGCGGTTCTGTAAATCGCTCACCATTCTAACGCAATCCGTCATATATTGGTGACAAGAACTGACTTGACCAGTGAACGAAACAAGTGACCGTGTGTAATACTGTACTCGTTTGGCAGCTGATGAGGTTCATTTGTCCCTCCATTTAAAGCCAAAATTTCGTGGTCTAGATATTCGATTCTGAAAGACACAATTTCTATAGTTGAAGCTTACGGTTCGAATGCCTTTGATTGCTTTCGAAAAAAATGCTCTGAAGTGACTCAAAGAGAAAGCAAACTTATTCAAGAATAAAACTTCTTCATGTTCCATTAAAAGTTTATCTTTAGAATAAAGAGAAACCATGCACGTATTTAAAAGAGAATTTAAATTATTTTCCAAATTGATCGGTGAAATTTATGTAACTAAAAGGACGGTTGGACAGAAGAGCTTGACGAAACAATTCGTATATTAAGAATAAAATTTACATTTTCTATGCAGGCTGTATTGCACACTAAAGAGTAATGTGAACGAAACGACACAACCACCATTCTCCAATAGTGCGTATAAACCGATACTCTCTACGGACTATTTACTATTGACATTTGGAATTAAATAATATCTAAAAAGTTTCTAACTCTGCTCTCCGTTCCACTATTCATTCATTTCAACTCAATGATTAATTACACAAAACATGACAAATTGTTTTTTAATTAAAAGTTATGCTCAAATGGAACGTAACGTCAGGAAAGTTGCAAAATAACAAAAAATAAAGATTTAAAGTGCATTAAGGAAACAAGTAAATGAAAGCACTGAACTACAAAACTTTTCAACTTACATAACTCCACAAAGGTTTATTACACAACTTCTAAACAATTCCCATAATAAATATTACACTTGAAATATTTATGCAAAACGAATCTGGAAAAAGTCTCAATATGTTTTAAGGAATTAAACATTTTTTCCTAAATTGTTATTAAGTAATTTTTTTGGGAGAAAAACGACGATACAATCTTTCTGTTATTTTTATTTTACAAAATCTAATAAAAGTAGTAGGAGTCTATATACACCTTCACTGAGAAGTTTTGCCATTTCGTTCAATGCCCAAACCGATCAACATGGATATTGCGAATGCATATTCGACAATATCGACTAGACAATGTTTTTTGTTTATGGAAAAAAAGGTACGATAAGTTTTAAAGACATTTTATTAACTAAAAAAGCAACAACCACAAAACAAAAAAGCAACTAACAGTCGGATTATCACGAAACTTTGACACGTGTCGTTTATAGGATGACACTATTCAGAAATTATGTGGGTCTGTCAACAGCGATGCCATATATTTGTCACGCACGAGGCTTATTGAGTGATTAGCCTAAGTGGATATGTTACTTCAATATAATTTACTTTAGTTAAGGTCAGTAACTACCCATTGCTCCTGCACATTTAGCTCCAATCTGACTGCTAAAACTTGTATTATGAAAAAACATTTACAAGGGTTGAGTGTGTTTTACAGTTATTGTTAAAGGTAGATGGAAGTATTGAAGATCTCTATGAAAATTTATTTCACCGGTTTCCATGGAGGTCCCAGCACTCATTACTCTTAAGCGCCTTCTTGTGAACGAAGTATCTTCTTCACTGCTTTCATTGGCCTTTTTTATTGCTTCAGTTGACTTGAAGCTCCTACTTTAGCTTGGCAATTTAAACTTTGATAACAGGAGAACTCAAACGGAGTCATATTGGAGGAGCAGAGCGTTTGTCGTTTTAAGTTGTTGTTGTTGTCTTTTTCTCATCATTGCTTTCTTCGCATTTTTACACCGAACAGCACTTATTAAGTTTGTATGGATGTATATAATATCCAGAAGGAATCAATCACCTTTTATTATACCGATCGAATCAAAATCACTTTCTGAATCAATTTAAGCTTGTCTGTCTGTCAGTCTCATGTCCGTCTATTTAGGATTGTGTCCAACCGTAACTGATCCTAATTTTTGAGATATTTTCATTACATTTGGTATACAGATGTGTCTTGGCTCCAGGATGAAGAATATTGCAAATGGTTCGGCTTGGAGCACTTTCTTGACCAGCTCCCATATAACGCATTATTTTGATGGGTCGTGGCCGACTATAAGGTTTTTACTTGTTTTTATTAATTTATTTATTTTTGTTTTGCTTATCGTTCATAAAGTTTCACAAAAGTTATAATTTTTAAGTTTAAGATTAATCCTAAAATGTTTTTATTTGCACAACCTAGCTGTTACTCTACTTTGTCTAAAATTGATGTGCAAAAAAGCAAATAGATAAAAAGGCAAATAAATAAAACCTTTTGCTTATGCAACGGTACAAAAAATTAACTTCCTCCGAAGCCGAATACGGCAAACCGTAATACGCCAGTAAAGAAATTTAGAATAGGCTTTAAACCAAGCCTCTAAGATTCATACTTGATGACGTTCGAATACTAGTCTTTTTTTTGTTATATAAAAACAATGACGAAAACAGAATTGGATTTTGAACAAAAAGGTTTCGCTGCAGGTCTTTTGCAACATTTTCAGCGATTGAGCAGAGAAACTTACGTTTGACACCAAAATGTGAAACACAATTTTTCCATTCAACTAACTGTTTGTTATAAAAATCGTAAAGTACTTGTCAGTAAGACTAAGAAATACAACGTCCTTAAATCTATGCTTTTAGATGCATAAGAGTTCGTTAGATCGTATCACTTGAGATAGGAAGAGAACTAGCGTATTAAAGTCCGGATTGCCGTCCGGAATTCTTTCGAAAGCATACATTCATTAAGAAGAGGCCTTATTATATTTTCGTTAGCGGTGATGGGTTTAGCAAATAACCTTAGACGGCCTTGTGAGGAAGTTTTCCAATGAAAGCCATGAACCAAGAAAACTTTTTTAGGCTCAACGCACTTCAGAGTAAATCGTAATCTGCAAAAGTAAGTTTATGGAATTGTATATCAATCAATTCTGATGAGTCTACTACTAATTGTTACAAAGTTTCAGATCTGGTTGCGGCACTCAATAGCTCCTCTGAGCAGTTGAACAGTTGGAATTCATCCTCTACTAGGATGGATGTATGTTTGATTTCTTGATAATTTCTATTCATCGTCCACATTTTCCGATGTTCGAAATGTATGTGTTCGGCTACTGAAAGACAAACGTATCAGGGAAAATCAGGGAAAAGAATAAAATAACTTATAACGCTTAGCGCGTCACGTTCGGGTAAAAAGATTTATAACTAATGAACGATGCTCTGTCTTAGGAATCATAATTTAAAACTAGTTTACGGATTTCTAAAGTGTTGCAGTTAAAACAAAATATAAACCTTTCGTACAGCGGAAAACTTTTTCTTTTAAAAAAAATTTTATTCTTTTATACCGTATTCCATAGTTTTCATCCCACCCTTGTGAACGATAACTGGAGATTTACGAAAAGAGCCTGCATTTTATTTCGCGTACATACATACATGCATACATAAGTCCGTTCATATAAGGGCTAATTATATTTAGCTCAGGCAGTAAATTTTGTGCGCTTGGTTACCCTTCTATCACGATAACCAACCTATATTAGATTAGAAGAGTGTGCACAACTCTTGCAAGGTTTTTTTTTTTTTTTTTTTTCTTTAAATACAGCATTTGCCCATCACATGAACTTTGGCATGCTGGCTGCAATGGCAAACATTGCTCTATATACATGTATATAGCTATGTACATCTCCCACAGATGTATGTATGAATCCTTACCTGCACGTACGCCCAAAGATGGCTATGAAAACGTGTTCATGATGTTGTTGCTTTCACTGTTACTGTTGTTGCGGTTTCCTGCTCAGCTTGTATCAAAGAGTACAGAACGTTAGATTTAACATTTTTCGGGGGTTTTTTCCGTTGTGTATTGAAAAAGTTTTGAAAGCAAGAAACTCGTTCACCTTCGCATATGCACATAAATAGGTTTTTAACGGAATTCAATTTATGCGCAATACTTTGTTGTCAGTGTTGAACGCACTTCGAAAATAGAAAAAGTGTGTATACATATATCTAGCTAAGCACATATAAAGCACATACATACTGTATGTGTATCTAGGAGCATCGATAACTTTATGAAACGGTTGATGCTCTTTGATTGCTTGAGGCAATCGCTTTATTAAGAGTTTCTCTATGTTTGTTTGCTGGAGACCATTAAGCCATGTAGTTATGTCTGTGTACGCATCAATTACTACGCATCTATGTATGCAAACTTACAAGGATTTACCGCATATAGAATGCAGGTCTATCTCATATTTATCATATCTTTTGATATCCAAGCTAAAGGACCGGCAAAGCATTTGCTTTTATAATGTTTTCACATATTTTCTACATCTGTAAAATGCTTATATTAAATTGCAATCAGAGAATTTTCTCTGCTTTGGCAGAAAATTAAATGCAACCACTACTATAAATATAAATTCCAAAGTAATAAACGAAGACGATGTCAATGTTATATGAATGAAGGGAAAGTAGAAATATAAAAGAGATTATTAATCCTCTTTGTGTCAAGTAAATGTCATGGCAAATTTCTCTGTGTGCAATGCTTTTAATGAAGCAAAAAGGATAAAAAATTAAAAATAAATAGCACAAATGGAATAAAAACAAGTAAGAGTGTTATATTAATATCTGGTCGTGCACATGACAATCCCGAGTAAATGGGGGCGTATTTGAATTAAATTTCAAGACCAATCTTCTTTCATGGAATTTTTTCGATTTTTTAGGCATTCAACTGTGATAAGGACTGAGCAGTGAAACTATGAGAATCTTGCAAGGACTGTGGACGTATCGCAATCTGCACCTTTTTTCGTAGCCCTCCTTATAAACGATAGCTGTTTGCTTTAAAATTCTTATCAAATTAAAACTACTCAACCTCTCAGCTAGCAAAAAAGTGTTTAAGGTGTACTATCTGTAACGTGGCAAACGATTTTTCCCTTGGAAACCTAACAGGAGTAGCAGAAGAGGGTTCTGTCCTTTTGAAAGGAGAGAATTAAACCTACTCAAGATCTGACGGTACGGCCAAGAAATAGATGACTGGGGCACAGTTGAGCGTGTACTATAGGATGAGGCCCTCGGAAGCATTATTTCGTCAAGAAAGAATAGTTTTCTAGACGGACTTCCGAGATGCGTGAAGGTCCAGAGACAAATGTGCCTTCGGCTGCATACAATCAAAGCTACATAGCACGGCGTAAGTCCAATCGGCGACAAGTCATGAAATTGTGGGTATCCAAGACGGTCAAGCTACCCAAAGTAAGATTACTCCTGGTGTGATGATATACTTCCCATCACAATGCCGGGATAAATGCCTCCTTGCCTGATCGCTGGGTACGCCCCTTCTTTGAGTATTGTGCTGCCATTAAACAATAACAGTGAGAGGTAAGCCCCTACGCTGACCAAGTGCGAGAAAATTGGTCATATCTATTCTCTGATTTGGGACTTCGGGAGTAATAGGAACTTCAGCGAAGAAAGTCCTACTCTTTGAGAGCGTCAGTTATGGCAGCTCAAATGAACTTGTGTGCAATCGGGCGCCGTGAAGTTAAGCTTACATAGCATGTACTCACCCAAAACCTTTATACGCATCTGTAGTGAACGGACACATAAACGAGCTTGGTCATATTGATCAGTGAACCTCTTCTAGTATGTATTAAAGGCTATTTTAACCTAAATAAAATAACTCTTATTGGTCAATTATTCAAGTGAAAGGGTTAGCTCTACTTCACTACGCTTTTCGTTCATTTATTTAGAAAATTTCTCACTTCACCTTATTTGTGGGCGAAATGTTTTGTTTACGGATAATGTTGCCGTTTCGGTTTTTTTGTAAGCGAATCATTAGAAAATTCGGGCTGCCACTTTTCAGGAAAGACTGTTAAAAAAAAATGCAAATCGAATACAAAGTCGATTCACTTCCCTGCAGGTCCAATTGCTATGATGATTGAAATGTCACGAATGGGGATTTACTACTGCTCGCTTATAAACCAATTGTTTTTCTCGAGTACCTTTACTTAATTAGGAAAATATTTATTAGGAAAAGTGCGATTAAACGATGGTTCATGCTTTTAACTTTTTCATGAATAAATGAATACCACATTTTATTTCAAATTAAAAAAAAATTCCTATGTACTTGCTTTTTAAATCATTTCAGTTCATTAATTAAAAAAAAAAAACAACAACAACACACAAACACTTTTGGTGTAGTCATTAAAAGTATTTTGCCCCTGCAGGCTTCTAGTTTAATTTCAATAGACGAAACATCTTTTATGTTCAGGAAAGGTTTAATTCGAATGCTATTTATCCATTGTATATACAGACACATAGTGGCTTACCTATAATAAAAACGAAAATGCTTCATTATAAAACAAGGAGGAAAGTTTTTTGGTCTTAAAATGAATCTTGGACGCCCACACAACGTTAAGAAAATATATAAAAGTATATATATACGCTAAGCATTACATGATACTGACAAATAATTAGACCAAATTCCAGGTCAACGGTTACTTCTCTATGTGTACGCCGTCGTTGGCCTAAAGAAGTCTATGAAGCCCCTATATATACTGAATTCTAACTTTTTTCTCAATATTTGCGGTCGTGAGAGTTTCAACAGGAGAAGGATCGACAGACGGACATTCTTCTACTTATGTAAGCTAAGAATATCGTTGTTGCTTGTTACAAGGGGCATGAAAATTTCTATGAATTCCTTGTTACAAAGGATATGACCATTCCTATAAATCCCTTGCTTTGATGGTGAGTACAATAAAGCCGCAACGCTTGTAAGCCATAAAAAGAATGCAGTTGTAATTATCGCATTATTATTAAATGAATTATTAATGCATTCAATTTTTTGTCTTCTTTTTCAATTTTTAATTTTAATTATTTATAAATCCTTACAGATGCTTTTGTTTAAATCATGCTTTTCGTCTCTTGCACATATAAATGTTTTCATTTATAGTCATAGCCGCATAATTGTTTTTATATAAACAATTGTAAAGAAAGGCAAGTTATTATTACATTTTCAATTAAATTTTTTATTAATACTCAAAAACAAAAAAGCAAAGATAAATCAATTCCCCATTCTCCTCTAATACTCATTGGGCTCGCATTGACGTCAGTTGGAGTAATCAGTAATCAGATACATGTTTTACTTTATTTGCATAAAATCTATCAAAGCTATTAGCATATAAGTGCGTAAGCATATAAAAGCCCATTAGAAAATTATAATCGCTTTATGGCGAATCTTGGATGCCTGATGGCTCTCTCAAATACTAACTATCGAAACAAGAATTGCTCCGTTAAACATTAAATTCATCTGTGTTTTCTTCTAAATTTTCGTAATAGCGAAACTTTTTTCGTATGCCGACA
The DNA here is from genome assembly GCA_001077435.1 of Glossina morsitans morsitans. Lineage (NCBI taxonomy): Eukaryota > Metazoa > Arthropoda > Insecta > Diptera > Glossinidae > Glossina > Glossina morsitans. Next base: position 38,863 of record CCAG010008113.1, read on the forward strand.
GGGTCCCTTTCTCAATTGATTGAAATGTGTCCATATGTCCGTATAATGCCTGCATCGAACATTCTTCTGGTCCCAAAACTAAAGATACTGTATATTTGGCAAAAACGTTGGAACCTCTTGCCCGCAGATTGATATTGGAATTGATCCAAAGGCGCTGCGACAGTACCAAATAAACTGAGAACACCTCTGTTTTCAAAAACCAAAAAATTGGGTACTTTGCTCATTACTTGGAAACACCAACAACTACTACAGTTGTAATAAAAATGTCCACGTATAATCTGTAAATGATCCTGCAATATCCTTGCAACAAAAACGCCTTAATGCAATTTAATTTCTTTTTTCTTATTGAAGACAGAGTTGGTAGATGTAGAAGAATTTACAAAACTTGTGTTTAGACTTTAACTTGGTTTAAACCAGACATCAACAATTCTGCCGCCTTTTGCAATTGTTTCCAAGTGCATAAAAAAGACGGATTGACAAGAAAGTGTAATGTGGTATTAACAGCGTACTAAATCATCTGTGCCGAGTGAATTGGTATCATAAGCAAGTATTCCATCGGACATTGAATTACTCCGCGTGCGTTTAAACCTCAGCGATAAATATATTTATCTGACTTACTCGTACATTCGCCCATGCTTTGACTAGTCTGTTTATGAACCGCACTTATAATTAGTTTATTACGTTAATTTTGCCTTTAGAAATGGGGATATTCCCTTAGTATTTGAGACATTGGAAGATCTATTCTTCCAAATCCTTCCAGTGAATTGATTGAATAGATTTTATGGGTTTGGACTGCATCAAATAAATGGTATTTTAAATGTTATGAGAAGATTTCTTGATCGTACTTACCACTGACTCTCTCTGAAGATATATACCACCCTTCTATTGGATTATCTATTGAGATCTATAGCTATCAATAGGTGCAACCCCATCAAATATCTAGTTTAAATTTAGTTCCGATAACATTCACAGGTCTTGCTTCTTGCGCATTTCTATTATATAATGCTTGAAATAGTCAATCGCCTCGTTGGTTCTCTCTTGAATTAAAGAAAATTAAAAAGTGAAAAGTAGACTCCTCAAGAAGCTGAGAAAAATCGGTCCCAACGTTGACTTTGCGGTTTCATGGAATAAATATTCCTATATGAACTACATCAGCTATGCTCATTGTTTCTTTTTAAATACAATTGTAAGCGCTTTTATTCGGTTGAAAACTCCACGAGAGCAGTAAATGGTTTACAGGAATTTGGTCAATATTTCGTCTCAAGATTTGGCCGACTTACATATATGCAAATTTCTTTGAGCACAACTATTCTACAGAGAATGGTCCACCAGTTTAATCTTACGATATTGATATCTTAAACTTCTTTGCAGCAGTCGGTATACACGAGTTGGACGTTTTTAAGATCTTAGGATTTCCAATTTTGGCTACATTTCCGGATGATGATCGAATCCCCAACTACGTATTAAGAAGAAAGGTATTTTATGATCCGTTAACAAATTTATTTTAAATATTTCGTCGAAGAAACCTTTTGTGGAGTGGAAGCTATAATATACCACTTCATTATTTAAAAAGGGGAGTCGGCAATGCATTGAGAATTATAGAGGGCTTGCTAACTTTAGTACTATTCCTAAGATGCAAGAGGACTTGGAAAATTGAAAACCAAATAATTAGATAGATCTATAACTTCGAAGGTTAGTCCATTTCAAGATGCGGATCTATAATTTCAAACCTGTTTCAATTGGCCACTTAGGTGCTTAAAGGTTTTTCTAAGGCGCTGCGTATTGATGTAATCTAATTGACCTAGGAATCTTACTACATTGAAAATGTCGATTATGTTAACGAAGCGAAACCGTTTTTAGGTTTCGTGAAAGGGTGGGCCTACTAAACGTCGGCTGCATATCGAATCTATGAGGTCTGTACAAGAGCAATTCTTATTCCTTGTACTCAGAGGCAGAATTGAGATACCCTCTGTTGCCGCTCCCTCTTTATGGAAATACCTTACAGTTTATAGGCCTGCTTAGTTCGGAAAGCAGAAGATATCGGCTGGGAATTACTTTTGTACATAACCTTTTAGAACGATTAATGAATTCATCAGCTTTGTTAAATGAACTTAATAATCATGTCCCCTCACATTTAACTTGAAATTGTAAGTCAATAGTGCTGTGCCATTGTGGAACTAATTATAAATTATTCAGTCCGTTCCGGCGGATTTGTTTCAAATAATGATGAGCTCTCCACGCTTTTTGTCCTTCTGATTGCATTAAATCGATCATCTATAGTTGCCAGACTATTCGCCCTATTAATTTATTAATTTATACCAAGAGTTTATTATTCTCTCCTTTCAATTATGGATTATGCGATCGCCTTTAACTTATGTTTAAAAATATTAGTTATAATTGGGCTATATGACTGTAAACCGATAGGCGCGTTCTCTCTTTGAAATAAATCAGTAGCTCTTTCCTTTGACCATCAGGAGTATTAATGAAAATTACAAAGAAGAACATACCTATATTACTCATATGAGATTTTACAAAGACAGAGTGAATGCGAATAAAGACCTTTCTGTTGCCAAGTAACTGTTTTATTTATTTACTTACTTGGATGTAAAAAATTCCGTTACTTAAGGTATTCTCAACAAGAATAGATACGAATAAACATATCTGTGAAACGATTCAAGGCAATGAAATAAAAAAAACTCAGGAATTCAATTTGGTTTTTACTAATCACCCAGCTGGTGATGAAGTGTCAATAAAAAAGGAAATGTTCAAATATTTTTTCTTTTCTCAAATGAATTTATTTGCTTACTAGATTTGCTCAAAACATCTCTACGTGTTTTTTTTATTATTATCGTCAACTAAATTATTGAATATATGCATAACCCGGCGCCGCGAAGGTACCTACAACAGATTACATACGTTCACTGAACCAATTAATATTTAACACAAAAAAAAAACAACGAAAAGGAAAAAACAAGTTTTGAACAATACCTCAAAATAAAGAAGGTAAAAATGCCGTCCAGCAAAGAACGCTTTAAGTGTAAAGCGAGTATAAAAAATAAGCAATCGAAACATGAGGGCAATTCAAACCTTAATGAAGCGTTGTCTATAAGCTCATGTTCGATAGGATCTGATCTTTTCAATAATTCCGTATGCGACGAAGAATATCATAAAAAATGGCGAGCAGACTATTCTACAAACAGTGAGAGCAACGGCAACACTTCCAGTAATGCTAGCAGTAAACGATCAAGATTACCCGGAGGTGAAATACAATTGAGTCCCACCAATAAGTGACTTCAATGAAGTTTTATTATAGGTATTGACTCGAAACGTTCGTGCAAGTTAAAAAAACTTGATCCAAAATCATCAAAAGTCAATGTAATCGATCTCAAATTGGGCGATGCTTATTCACGTGTTAGTATTGAATATTTTAAACCCCCAGAAACGAAGCCTAGGCATGGGAAAGTTCGTGGAACACAAACTCTTTACAGGCAAGTTTGATATCTTTTAGCAAAGGTTAAAAGTTTCTTAAAATATCCTTTTATGTTATTTTTAGAGAATCCTCTGCCCAGACTTTGCCCTATTTACCGGGCATTTCAAATGATCCTCAAAGCATTCTAGATATGGAACTTTTCAAATTGCCCACTATCTTACCGGGAGATGGACCCCCTGGTCTTTACGAAGTTGAAGTTTTGGAAAGGGCTCGAAAACGTTGGACTTTTTTGAAAGCTTTAAAAGTAAGAAGGTCAGACATCAAAAAACGAAGCTATGCGTGAGCGAGCACAGAAAATCATACCTAAGCACATCCTGATGGCATTCGAATGGGAACATTGGATTGAACGTGAAGAGTACATAGAAGAATGTCAAATGATACGCTTAGAAATATTAAGTGCGCATGTTTAATAAGCGTGAAAGTTCGATGCACAGTGCTTCCAATAAACGCATACAAGCTAGCTATGAACGAATCCAAAATGACAAGAAAGCAGCTCTAAGAAAAATAAAATTGAACACGACCGGGCATTGAGGAGGTTAAATATCAAACATTCAAAGGAGTCGCACGTATGGCGTAAAGAAAATGTTAGCTATTATCTAGACAAACCTAGTTCAGAATATTATGCACCCAAAATGCGTTATGGGGTTAATCCAAATAGACGTCATTATAAAGCGTTACGCAAAGATTTTGATTTACGTATGGAGGATTTAGAAAAGCAAATCGCTAAGATGGACCCCAAGCACCTCAATTGCCCACTTGCAAAAATTAAAGCATTATCGAAACCTAAGGAAGTGTTGAGTGAACATGAGCGCAACTTTTGCTCTGATGTCAACCTGAAAAAACTATATGAAGACTTAAAAGTAAGTTTGAATTTTTAATATGAAGTAGACCAACACGCTTTGTTTTTTTTGCATTTCAGTTATTGCGGAAGACTTCCGACCAACGTAACCAAGATACTGAATATCGTGTCTTGCGTCCTGGTGACAGCGATGAAGGTGTAGATGACGATATAACAGATGAAAAGAAATCTCTTAAGGGCAACATTGACGCTATTATATCGGATGTTTCTTTATCCAGTGAAGTCGCAGCAACACCTCCTTATCAGCGCGAAGAAGAGGCGACTCTAGAACGTATGTATGAAGAGGCCAGACGTATGCATTACCTTGAGGAACTCAAAAGGGAGAAGGAATTAGATAAAATAAATACGAATAAACTAAATAAGGAACTTTTGCGCGAAGAAGGGGAAAATATTCACCACGTGTACGAGGGCAACACAATCGGCTGGTTGATGCGTTTTCTGGGAGAAGAAATGGAACGAGCACAGCAACAGCGCAGATTACACTTTTACTATATGTTAGCTCAAAGAGAACGATGGCGTCGCGAAGCTCTTGAAGCCGGTTTACGACAAAAGGAGAATTGCTTGCGCTCTCATTACGAGGCACTTTACAAACAATGTTCGGTTACCAACACAGACGTTGCGGAGAGTTATATAAATGAAATAATTCATGAAGACATAATGTGTCACGCCGATCAAGAAGCAGAAAAACACGTTGTGAAACTGGCTAAACAAATTGACAAGGATGCGGAGGGTTGGCTAGAATGTTTCAAAGTATATCAAGATCCTCTAGATTACGACATAATTCGATGTAATTTACGTAGACACATAATGGCAGACCTCAGCGAGACCCAGTGTAGAGAAGAAAGTAGTAAAGTGGTAGATTATATTATCGAAGAAATTTTGTCGGCAAATGTTTTCGCGAAATTAGATACTCGTGATATCTGCACAGTGACAACCGAGGAATTTATTGATCGCCTCCTTGATACCGATTTGTATTATGAATCTACTGAAAGCAGTTCTGCGGACGAGGATCGCCTAGCAGAACAAGAAGCCAGTTGCATAATGCGGAAACTTGTACGATACGCCGTGCCAGGCAGGCGTTATCTTACGCCATCTGAGCGAACGGCCGCAAATAACGTTCACGACATTTTGGATATAGCGCTAGGCAAGCTAAAAAGCTGCCCTTCCGCAGAACAAAGTGAAACAGCACTTATACAATCCATGACATCAATGTTAGTAATTGGAACCGATTTTCCAGTTAAAAAGCAACGAACATCATCAATATCACAAGGAAGGTTGAGTGAATTGGAAACGGCTAATTGGTATAGTGATGTTGAAAAATTTGTCAACTGTACTAAGGAATTAAAACGGGAAGAAGAACTTCTGCTTGAAGATCCAGACAAAATTTCACTTGATCGAACGATAGTAAACATAACCAATTATATTCCTTCCGAGAAGATCGAAGATTTCAAAACTATTCCGATAGCACGAGAAATACCTAGCACTCATGACTTACAATTATATGAAACTTTTTCTGACATTCCAACGCACACGTATGTAGAAGATACTGAACCAGGACGAACTTCAGATGTGGAGGTTGAATTAAATCCTTTCCTTCCTATTAAAGCTGGTAACAAGTTTTTGTTCTTCTTATATGTAGATATGTATCCTAACTTCAATTTTTTTCCTTTCTATTAAAAAAAATTATGTAGCGGAAAAAGAGATAGAGGAAGAGAAAAAAAGTACAGAAGATGAAGAGTCGCAACATGATAAACCCGTCGCAACAGGAGAATCCCTAGAAAGTGTAGACCAAGTCCATGCAAGTCCAAGTCCACCTACACAAAAAATACAAGCTAGTTTTGATTTACGTCAACCATCCCTCGGCCGAGTCCATCGAAAATCTCGATTACTTTATAAAGAATCATTACCAGTAAAAAAACCTCATGATAAGGCTGAAGATGTGAAAAAGAAACCAATTAGTACAGTTAAATTTTTTGCTGACCAAGCTTAGCAAGACCTATGTACGCATATTGTAATTTGTATTAATATAACATAAATACAATATTTTGCACAAAATAACTAAATTGGCTTTTAAAAATCTAATAGACATCTTTTGTTGGTGTAAGTTTGCCCGCTGTAAAGGAACAATGCTTTCGCTAGATATTTTGCCATACAGCTTTATCAGCTGGCCCTTAGTTAAATTGAATGAAGCGCAAAATAATTTTTAGTTTTTAGTAAAGACTTCCGCCGTTTACACTGATTATGGGAGCCTAAGCGAAAAATAGCCGGCTTTATGAAAATTATAAAAAAAAAATACAGTTGCGGCGACTTCCTTAATGAACTTAACTGAAGAATTGAACAACAATAATGAGGTGGTTTGGGCTGTTCAAATGAAAAGGCTCCTGATAACATTGGAAATTTGGAAGTTTATATAAGATTACAAAGGGAATTGAGATGCTGCTTGGAGTCTAACTAACAGTAAGGCATCCCCAATTATTTATTATATTGGCTGTAAAACCAACAGATTTATTGACCATTTTAGTATTGTGTAATTTGCCGTCAGATATGGAAGATTTCGTTAAAGCCATAGTAGGCCAGGATTCTTGGTCGTCGTTGGAACACCTAAAGATAGATTCTAGAAGAAGAAGAAAAACGGTATGGTGACATGCAATCTACATGCAGTCAAGAACAAACATTTGTCGTCAAAAAGGGAGATGGAAAAGGATGAACGAACGAAACAGCACCGACGACAAGAATTTGAAAATGGATGGAATCGAAATTCTGAAAACATCAAGTGGCGCGGTTGCGGGCAAACGGGTCGCATTCGAAGAAAATTATTTTCAACTGCCCTACTGCTTGGGAGTATTTTATAGAGCAATACAGCGTTTCGATTTCAAATTCAGGAGCATTATCGCATCTTCGTCATGATAAACGCTTATTCAGTCCGCTAAACACAACCATCGAACAGCACCACCAATAATAGTAGTAGTAGTAGTAGTAATAGTAACACTTTAAGGCAGCTTCCGATAAGTTTGCTGAATTTGAAGTTATTGGACTTATCGTCTTAAAGTGGTCAAACATCAAATTAAACTTGAGAACCTTACTTTACGTATCACATGTGAAATATAACTTTTTATCCGTTAATAAAATTGCCAAGAATGATAAAAATTTAAATCGACAAGTAAAAGGCGATCTATGCAAAGTAAATTTGCAACGGGTACATGAATATTCAAAGGTAACTGAAGGCAAATCTGAAGCAGTTGTGTGACATAAACCGTTCAGTGAACTACATTTTCGCGATATGCTGAAGTTAATAAAACGGGTAATGACTCGTAGATTAAACCTGTGTAAAATAGCAGACTATGCATGCGTTACGTGTGCTACTTATAAGATGATTTCTAAATCATTTAAATCGTACAATGAAATTTATACAAGAGCACCATCGGAACTTGTGCATAGTGACTTATGGAGACCTGCGCGTTGTTCGTCACTAGCTGATTCTTTTTATTTTATTACTATGATAGATGATCATGCACGATGTTATACAATTTATTTCTTGAAATAACAATCAAATGTCCTTGAATGCTTGAAGCACTGTATAAGTCGGGCAGTTTAGAAAAAAATTCAATGTGAAAACGGCCTTGAATGTATTAATAAAGACGCTGAAAATTTTGCTCGAGAACGTGACACAACAACAATGAGCGAACGTTGCAATAGAACATTCTGATAGGATCCTAAATCACCTAAATTTCTGTAGGCAGAAGGTATCGAGAGCGCATACATAGGAAGTCGATGTCCTACAAAGTTAATGAACAATGTAAAACCATATGAAAAATGGCCAATAAGTCTTGCAATTCATGGTTCTTGAACTTGATTGGTTCTGTAGGCTGTTTTTTGTCACTGAAATCAAAACCACTACTTTTAAACCGTTGAAACGAAAGTCGATAATTAGGATATGATGGAGCAGCGTCACCACAAGCTTCTGAATGTGTTCGATGGATTTCGGCAGCAGATATCTTCAAATCTAACAACAAAAGTAAACAAAGTCGAAAATGCAATTGTGAGGATTCCATGACTAATGTCAACGTACGCTGATTAAATCAATTATATTAAATGGAAAAGCCTTATTTTCCATGGTTAATGCCATGGAATTCGACCGTTATATACAATGGCATTTCCCCTTTCTTTATCATTTTTACCTGCAGAAGTCGCTGATTACAATTTTTGTGTATTGAGATCCTAGCACGTTGTAGCCCCTATGTAAGCGTAAATGTAAAATTAACTGTACTTTCTTTCTGCAAGCATTAGATTAGAATCAAATACTAGAAAATTAAATTAAAATGAAATCTGTTTGACCGACGTGCGCGTTAATCTCTCAGTCTTATAAACAAAATGCAAATTACTAAACCTTGTAGAAATCAACAAAATATTGTAATATTTTTTGATAAAATAATTTAAATTATCATATATCGTGTATAAAATATAATAAAAAAATTAATTTTGAATTTAAAATCTATTTTAATTATTTCGCTATTGAAAAATTCAGCAAAAAAATTGGTTGGCAAACAAACAAACAAGGTTGGCATATTAAATAAACACATGATAAAAGTATTGAAAATAAATGAAATTTTTGCTGTACTTCCTACAAGAGCAAATTTTTAATTATATTATTTTAATTGAAAATGCACAAGAAATTGAATTTTTTATTGAGTAAAAAGTGCCTTTTTTCTTGTCTTGTTTACTTTGTCGGAATAACCCCAACTAGCACATACATAATCATTCTTTTTGCTATAAAATCTTTAAAAGTTATATTATTAGGACAATTTACGCCCAGAACAAAAAAGAGCACCGTAAAAACCATTTAACGATTAAGTAAAGAGCTGTTGACGCCATAATCTCAAGAGAGACAATTAAACATAAAAAAGTCGCTACGTTACAATAATAATTGCGTACCAAAATTGAGAGGAATATTCGCTTTTCTTTATCTAAAAATTGATCAGCTTATTAGCTATTGTGAAAAGGATATAAGAAGAGACAAAGGAATACATAGATGTTCAAAACTGAGATTAGGAAATTCTTAGGGGCCTTTTATGTATTTGTTATCAATAACAGTAGTAGTGTTGTTAATTAACAGCCAGTTGTATGCTTGCTCTTTCATTCTGACTTGTATCGACACGGATTCCGTTAATAGTTTCTTGATATGACGTCACATGCTCTTCAAAGCCGAAACACATAAAATAACACAAATCGTTTTTGCTTCCTGGCTATTATTTTTTAAAAGAAACAAAAAAAAAATTTCATTAAAAACATGTAGAGAAAGTTATATACGGCTGCAGTCGAGTATTTTGCGTTCATTGCTTTCATCTTAAAAAGATTCGGAAAGAAAGTGGGCATATCCAGCTATTAAATACCTTACACCACTTCGCCTAAGACCGTTATTCCTTCACTTTCTTCCTAATGCACTAAAAATTATACGTTACTTGCACGTAAAGGCATACATTTTATACAAAACCTAAAATTGGAAGGTGCCTAGAAGGTGAAATGTCGCGGTCCCTATTTAGCAAAGCTAATCTAGTTATTGAAGATTTTGTTATTGCTTCGCCTCATCATAAAAATTACAAATTAGACTTTGACGCCATGTAACAGCTTACTTTTCATGACAACTTCTTTATGTAATGGGATCTAAAAAATAGATTCATGAGATCCAAGTTTCTTGTGCGTTAATTTTTATGCCAAATTGATATAAGTTTCATCATAAAACATTAACAACTAAACTTCTTTAACAAAGGGCCTATTATTTATAAAAACCCTTATATGGAAAGGGGTCCGAAAAATTAACACACGTTGTTCAAATTTGGTCCAAGTAATTTCAAAGACAAATTTTCATCATAAAATTTCAAAAATCACGCTTGACTTGTCACGTAAAGGTTTATTTTTCATGATTCCCTTTATGTGCAATGATCTCCAAAAAATAGGTCTATATTACCAAATTTGATGAAGCTCAGTTTTATGCCAATAAAATATCAAAAATTATACGGATTTCCCGTATAAAAACTTATTTTTCATGAGAACTATTACATGGGGTAGGGTCCAAAAATAGTAGGGATCAGTTTTCAGCATAAAAAATTGAGAATTACAGCTTTTTCTCATATGAAGATTCAGTTTTTTTGAAACTGCGTAGATGGGAGGGAGCTCAAAAAAATTCTGGAATCTACGCAAATTATGCATATCTTTCATTGATTTGGCTTAGTTTCCAGATCAACATATTTGCAAGAACTTACGATGCCAAATTTGAACCTAAAAGTTTAATTCTCTCTACCACAGACATTAGAAGGACGCGTACGTTGTTTAACGAAGAGCGGCTGAGCTATTTTGAGCGTACACACAGACATCATTTTACAGTCTTCTTAAAATATGCAAATGGTAGTTCTATGCAAATCGATATTAAAACTGTGATGTACTAATGCACATGCATGCACACACGTTCATAACAATGGGTTGAAAATTATACTCTTGTCACTTTTACCAGTTTGTGTTGGGACAAACAGTAATCGCTGAATAGTAAAAGGATAGGCTCATCAGCAGTTTTAATAAATTTCAAATAACCATTGACTATGGACAAAAGAGCACGTAACGGTGTCAATAGCAGATTATGTGCCCGTCAAATAACATAAGGTAACATGCGTCTACTGTGTGTCCTTTATTATCTTAATCGTCTCTGCCCGATATCTTGGCGTAATATCTTCTTGTCTTTTTCTCTATTCATATTTGTGTTTGTTACCAATTTTCGAAAAGAAAAAAGTATGTTGGTAGGTGTGTAAATTACATTGTATTTTGGATCTTACAGCGCCAACGATCGACGAACTCCAACACAAATGTGCAAGTTGAATGCTTCATTCATAAGGCCTTGGGCAAATGGCGATTCACATTGAATTTTATTGTTATAACCCAATGCATTTGTGGAAAATTGTGCATCACAATTTCATCGTCTTTCCTTAAAGTGATGTGCAATAGATAATCCCGAACAGTTTCCACATCTCCAGGCACAATTGCAATACTCCCGTTTTAACTAGAACTTCCTTGCTTAGTACGTACGAGAACATTATGGAATTACAAAACCGTCCGATCGCCATTGATTTTATTGCAGTCGAACCATGAATAGTTAACAATCAGATGTATTGTTTTACATTGATATCTTTGTAGTATTAGTATTAGTAAGGATCTTCGTATATCATTTTTGGTGTTTACATTAGCTTTTTTCACAGGTTTGGGTTTAAGCACCATTTACACTGACTGAACATCTGTAAAAACCTCAGCGTTCAGACTTGTCAAGGATGGAGAATAATTTTAACTGATCACATTTTGCACATTTTGCTTTGCGAATAGAAAACAATGCCCTTCCATTGGTGTGTAGTCAACGCATTCATAGATTTTACAAATATTTCATGCAAACACTTCCAACAGGCACATTGATGGACATTGTATTTGTGCATTTATTTCCTCATACGATTGCGTTTGCTTTTGTTTGTATCTATTCATTTTAAGTTTACAACAAAACACCTCTACCGCATGCATTGACCGTACTGGGATCTATACACCTTTTCGAAAGAAGAATGTAAAACAAATTTTGCATACATGATATATGTGCACGACGACGCATAAAATTCATCAGTTAGTTCTGAATAAGAGCAAGATATTCAACTCGTGCAACCATATTTGTCTCAAATAATGTAGTATGTTTATTTTTATTATATTTTTTAGATGTAAAAGATTTCGCTTCCATGAAAGCGTCGATATGTGGTGCCGTGTAAAAAATAGGCCAATGTGATCTAAAGTCCCATTGGTTGATTTATCAGGGACAAATTTTCTTCATAAAATAATAAAAATTAGAACTTTTTAGCATATAGGTCGTTATTTTTCATTAGAACCCTAAAAACCGTCCGTACGTTGTCCAAATTCGATAAGATTGGCAAGGAGTTCGAAAAATTATCCCATCCGATCCAAAGTTTTCACACTAGTTAAGAATGCCGAAATACTATTACTAAAGGACTTTTACCATGGAATACTAAAAATTACAAAATATTTTCTAATAATGGGGCATGGCCGAAAAAGTGGTCTGATCCGAACCATTTCCAATACTATTTCCAATATTTGGGTGAACACACGTTAGTTTACCAAATTTCATCAAAATATTTCGAAAATTGTTACCTGCAAGTTTAATATAAGAAAAAGAGAGGGACCGATACTCTTAGAGCACGATTCTGAATCCATCGATATGTCAAAAAATAGGTCTACCTCAAGCCTTTCTAGGTATTACATACGCCCGTACAAACTTAATATACCACAAGTGTTTTACGATTCAATATTTACAAGGAAGAATACACAAATATTACCAATGTAAAATACCGTTATCTCGCGGATGCGCATCAATTTGTACGCCTTGTGAACAAGGCGAACTCTGTTCGCAAGTAACCGCTTTTCCCTGCTTACCTACATGTAAAACATTCTTTTACGTAAACTATTTCCAACAAGAATAGATACAAAATAACGTATCCTTTCTACATCACTGAAGACGATGGATATTGAATATTTTTTCGAAGCATATACTAGTCATGAGCAATACTACGGTTGAAGTGCGTGGAAGACAATAAGTTTTCTAACATCGAAATCGTTTTTAATGCGAATAAAATCGCAAAGGTGACAATGCACCCAATTCTAAGAGTTGTCCCCTGTGCAAAAAAATTCCCAAATCTAAAAAAGACGCTACAAATCTCACGTGTACACTTTGTCTCACAGCTCTTATGCTCATCCTAATACTAATTTTCCTCACATTCTTTGGCGATCTTTTAGTTCTAAATCGTCACATGCAACCTGATCGTAATATTTCAGATTTCGTCTTAATTAATTGTGATTTTAATGCTCAAACCGACAGCCGACTTTCCAACTCGAATGCAGACATATTGAAGATCTTCTGAAAAATAAAATCCCGCGCGGTGACGCTGCTCATTTTCGTTGTGTATCTTTCTGTGTAAATATTCTAAACCATACTTAACAACGCAGTCAGAAACGTCATATAACTTAGCTTAGATAAAAATCTTCCTCCCATTGTTTTAAGCCTAAGCAAATCTTCAAACGACGCTCTCGCTGGATTATTTCATCCTTTAATGTCCTTTATATCACATGACAAACAAGATAACAATTTTCTCTCACGAAAACAATTATTGGCAAGAAGAAATTATTTTCTATAAAGACACCTCTCCAAGGTTAGATGGCCTCTGTAGCACTCACCTCAACCTCTTGTACTTTATAAACAGGTTCATTCTACTTAAGAAATATAATAATATTCCAAGCTCCCGCCATCTTGATACGACTTAAAAGCAATCATCTTAAGAAAAAAGAATAGTCTGCCTGTTAATCTTAACTCCTACAGATGTATCGTCTTGGTTTCCTCTTTCAGGAAAGTCTTCACACAAGTGTTATACTCGCGGTTGTAGAGGTATCTTTAACCAGAAAGCATTTTCAATAATTTTCAATATGGTCTTAGATATTCCAGATCCATCTAAAATCACTTTCTGATTCTGGTAACATTAACAACGTAAGGTCTTATTGACTCTTAATAATAGACTCCGTTATTTAATATAAGACCGCTTTCAACTAAAGAGACACTTTATCGTTACTTCACTTCTAATGTATGACTTTAATGTGCAGTTTGTTAAAACTTTTGACTTGTTGGGGATTTTGGAACCTTTCTCCTAGTCTTCGTATTGATAAGGTTATCAAATAGCGCTTTCAACTAAAGAACATTCAGAGATCCATTTGTCGTATCTCGTGACGTTCTAATCCGTCCTGATCCCACAACTAAGTCCAAAGCTAGAATACGCTTGTTCTCTTTTATTGGATATTTCAGCTAAGATTTTTCTGAAATTATGCGAAATTCAACCGTTGATGTCGTGATCTCCCCTCACGCTTTTAGCTTAGAATTGGTGACAACCGTTGTGCTTCTACCCGAGCGATTTCGTTTACTCGCCAATTTCGTCGCTAATAATATTCTACCTGAGTGCCTCACGACTCTACCTTTCATCCCTGAACTTTTATCGCGCAATTCTGCTCATTCCGTTTTTAAAATCTTTACTGACGAGTTTAGTAATTACAACGTTCCAAGAGCGGACATACATAACTTATTCAAAATTTCTTTTGGTTCACATATTTTCCAGCCTGTAATCAAATTTTTGCCTATGAGAAAATTCCCAGTTTCTCCTGCATTTTTCACTCATCTCTATAGATGGTGTGATGCGTTTTGTTACCATTTTCTTTGGATGCCTAGTCATATGGATATTCATGGAAATACCGCATCTTTCAGACCTTAAGGGCGATCGACAAGCACCATTCAGTTTTTTCTTGCCAATAGCTCTGGAACGATTCAATTCATAGTTGCAACTTATACCTTTCACCCCAGCGGATATATTTAACATCCTAGTTTTATCATCGCAGCCTAAGACGGGATATTATTTGCCTTAGTAATAGACTGATGCTTAACACCAAATGCAATGACCACCTGTGTACAATTAACATAGTAAACAGCTTCTCATACACATGTAGGGCTACGCAATCTCTTGAGCATCTACTCTTTGTCTATCAGAATATCATCACATCTGTTCGCCGCTCTGTGCATCGCAAATTGTCTATATATGATCTTCATGATCGCAGTGTTTTTGATATTTTGTACTCACAAGATTACGTCAGAACAAATATATGTTCGAAAATAAATTATGAATTTCCTCCTCCTATGCAAATCCTTTTACTTACACAACATTTCCGTCCTTTTGTAAGACGCCTGAAGACACAACTGAATAGACTCCATCACATCTCACATTATAAGATCTTCATTACGCTATATCATCTCAAAATTGTCTGGAAAATAAACAAAATAATACAATCAAACTACCCGCCAAATTCATTAAAGTTGAAACAAAGAACTTCGTGTTCACATTGAACCTTTCCTACCTAACACAGTAAATCATCTGTTTTTGATTAACTCAATTGAGGAAGAGGAAGAAGAAGATATTTAATTTATTTCTCAAATAAATTTATTTTGTTTCTAGATTTGTCGAAAACACGTCCCGGACCTCAAGGCTTTTTGTATATTAACAGTCAACAAAATTATCGAATATATGCACACCCAAGCACCGCGAGGTACCTACAACAGATTACATACGTTCATCGAATCAATTAATATTTAACATAAAACGAAAAGGAAAAAACAAGTTTTGAACAATACCTCAAAATAAAGAAGGTAAAAATGCCGTCCAGCAAAGAACGCTTTAAGTGTAAAGCGAGTATAAAAAATAAGCAATCGAAACATGAGGGCAATTCAAACCTTAATGAAGCGTTGTCTATAAGCTCATGTTCGATAGGATCTGATCTTTTCAATAATTCCGTATGCGACGAAGAATATCATAAAAAATGGCGAGCAGACTATTCTACAAACAGTGAGAGCAACGGCAACACTTCCAGTAATGCTAGCAGTAAACGATCAAGATTACCCGGAGGTGAAATACAATTGAGTCCCACCAATAAGTGACTTCAATGAAGTTTTATTATAGGTATTGACTCGAAACGTTCGTGCAAGTTAAAAAAACTTGATCCAAAATCATCAAAAGTCAATGTAATCGATCTCAAATTGGGCGATGCTTATTCACGTGTTAGTATTGAATATTTTAAACCCCCAGAAACGAAGCCTAGGCATGGGAAAGTTCGTGGAACACAAACTCTTTACAGGCAAGTTTGATATCTTTTAGCAAAGGTTAAAAGTTTCTTAAAATATCCTTTTATGTTATTTTTAGAGAATCCTCTGCCCAGACTTTGCCCTATTTACCGGGCATTTCAAATGATCCTCAAAGCATTCTAGATATGGAACTTTTCAAATTGCCCACTATCTTACCGGGAGATGGACCCCCTGGTCTTTACGAAGTTGAAGTTTTGGAAAGGGCTCGAAAACGTTGGACTTTTTTGAAAGCTTTAAAAGAGAAGGTCAGACATCAAAAACAAGCTATGCGTGAGCGAGCACAGAAAATCATACCTAAGCACATCCTGATGGCATTCGAATGGGAACATTGGATTGAACGTGAAGAGTACATAGAAGAATGTCAAATGATACGCTTAGAAATATTAGTGCGCATGTTTAATAAGCGTGAAAGTTCGATGCACAGTGCTTCCAATAAACGCATACAAGCTAGCTATGAACGAATCCAAAATGACAAGAAAGCAGCTCTAAGAAAAAATAAAATTGAACACGACCGGGCAATGAGGAGGTTAAATATCAAACATTCAAAGGAGTCGCGCGTATGGCGTAAAGAAAATGTTAGCTATGATCTAGACAAACCTAGTTCAGAATACTACGCACCCAAAATGCGTTATGGGGTTAATCCAAATAGACGTCATTATAAAGCGTTACGCAAAGACTTTGATATACGTATGGAGGATTTAGAAAAGCAAATCGTTAAAATTGACTCCAAGCACCTCAATTGCCCACTTGCAAAAATCAAAGCATTATCGAAACCTAAGGAAGTGTTGAGTGAACATGAGCGCAACTTTTGCTCTGATGTCAATCTGAAAAAAATCTATGAAGGTTTAAGAGTAAGTTGGAATTTTTAATATGAAGTAGACCAACACGCTTTGTTTTTTTTTTCCATTTCAGTTATTGCGCAAGACTACCGGACAAGGTGACCAAGATACTGAATATCGTGTCTTGCGTCCTGGTGACAGCGATGAAGGTGTAGATGACGATATAACAGATGAAAAGAAATCTCTTAAGGATAACATTGACGCTATTAAATCGGATGTTGCTTTATCCAGCGAAGTCGCAGCAACACCTCCTTATCAGCGCGAAGAAGAGGCGACTCTAGAACGTATGTATGAAGAGGCCGAACAAATGCATTTCGTTGAGGAACTCAAAAGGGAGAAGGAACTAAATAAAATGAATATAGAGAAGCTAAATATGGAACTTTTGCGCGAAGAAAAGGAAAATATCTTGCACGCGTATGAGGGCAACACAATCGGCTGGTTGATGCGTTTTCTGAGAGAAGAAATGGAACGAGCACAGCAACAGCGCAGATTACACTTTTACTATATGTTAGCTCAAAGAGAACGATGGCGTCGCGAAGCTCTTGAAGCCGGTTTACGACAAAAGGAGAATTGCTTGCGCTCTCATTACGAGGCACTTTACAAACAATGTTCGGTTACCAACACAGACGTTGCGGAGAGTTATATAAATGAAATAATTCATGAAGACATAATGTGTCACGCCGATCAAGAAGCAGAAAAACACGTTGTGAAACTGGCTAAACAAATTGACAGGGATGTGGAGGGTTGGCTAGAATGTTTCAAAGTGTATCAAGATCCTCTAAATTACGACATAATTCGATGTAATTTACGTAGACACATAATGGCAGACCTCAGCGAGACCCAGTGTAGAGAAGAGAGTAATAAAGTGGTAGATTATATTATCGAAGAAATTTTGTCGGCAATTGTTTTCGCGAAATTAGATACTCGTGATATCTGCACAGTGACAACCGAGGAATTTATTGATCGCCTCCTTGATACCGATTTGTATTATGAATCTACTGAAAGCAGTTCTAGGGGCGAGAACCGCCTAGCTGAACAAGAAGCCAGTTCCATAATGCGGAAACTTGTACGATACGCCGTGCCAGGCAGGCGTTATCTTACTCCATCTGAGCGAACGGCCGCAAATAACGTTGACGACATTTTGGATGTAGTGCTGGGCAAACTAAATAACTACACTTCCGTAGAACAAACTGAGCCAATAGTTATGAAATCTATGACGTCGCTGTCACTTATTGGAACTAATTTTCCAGCAAAAAAGTCGCACAGTACATCATCAATATCACAAGGAAGATTGAATGAATCGAAAACGGTTAGTTCGCATGGTGATGTTGAAACAGATGTCAACTTCACTAGGGAACTAAAACCGGAAGAAGAACTTCTGCTTGAAGATCCAGACAAGATTTCACTTGATCGAACGATAGTAAACCTAATCAATTATGGTATTTCTTCCGACAAGATCGAAGATTTCAAAACTATTCCGATAGCACGAGAAATACCTAGCACTCATGACTTACAATTATATGAAACTTTTTCTGACATTCCAACGCACACGTATGTAGAACATATTGAACCCGGACGAGTTTCAGAGGTGGTGGTTGAACTATATCGTTTCCTTTCTGTCAAAGCTGGTAATAACTTTATCTATTTAGATTTATATTCGACTTTGAATTTTTTTCCTTTCTATATATAGACGATAATGATATAGAGGAAGAGGAAAAAAGTATAGAAGAAGATGAACGCATAAGAGAAGAAGAATATACAGAAGATGAAGAGTCGCAAAATGACAAAGCCACAGCAGCAGAGGAACATCGAGAAACTCTTCATTTAGATGAACGCCAACGCAAATCAAAGATACCTACAGAAAGGATAGAAGCTAGTTTTCTTTTGCATCCATCATCAGGACTAACTCGAATCTCTCGAAAACATCAATCAGTCTATGGAGAATCAGTAACAGTAAAGGAACCGACTTTATTAGCTAAGGATAGATCGTCATTAGCTGAAGACATAAAAAAGAAAGCAAGTGTCGTTAAATTTTCTCGTTAAAAGATTTAATAAAGCTTGCGTATGTCATATAAATAAAATATTTTTGACAAAATTACTAAACTGGCTTTTAAAATCCAATAGACGTTTTTCTTTTCGAATTAGGTCAGCTTCAAAAGTTTAATTTGCAACAGAAAAATATTCTGAAGCAATCAGAGTTAATTAATTAATATATTCGCGCATTTGCGAGTTATTTTTTTTTTTTGAGTGGTCATAGCTTATTTTTGAAATTTGTTTTAAAAAAATTAAATCATGATTATTTTTACAAAGCCTAAGCATTGTGCTATATAATATATAGATCAGCCCTACAAGTAATGTGGCTACAAATTTAACTCTGACTTATTGTGTTGTGCGGAAAGCATTTTTTTAGTGTGAATTGTATGTAAAGTGTGCAAACCGGACTCTTTTACTCCTGGTGAATGAAATATTGAAGGAGAACCATTTTACATACATACATACAGACGATTTAATAATTCATTTCTTCAGTTCACTTCATTCGATAAACCTGCCTTCTATTATTTCTTTTTGATCAGCATCCTGAATGATTCCTCATTCAAAAACAAAATGTACTAATTCAATTTCCTTGACTAATTACTTCTCCTCTACCCTTGAGATATTTCGCACCCATATTCGTATGTAAACGAACAATTTAATAACTAAATAAAGTACTATAGCCACCATTGAGATCTCACATGGATGAATTGAAACTTATTTAATTTCAAGTCCAATTCGTTGCGAACTATTTTAAATAAAGAAAATGTCTGCGTTGTCAACTTGCCTCTTGAGTGTTGGACGACCCATGCTTAGGGACGAATGCACTACGGGTGTATATCTGCTAACGGTCTATCTCAGACGCCTAGCGACGTAAGAGGAAGCAATGAGCTACTGCCTCTACATTTTCAACCCAACCCAAGGAGAGAGAAAATCAAAAAATCTTAATCAATCCTCGACGGGACGTTCCATTTGAACCAGCGATGGGTGTACAAGATATTGTAATTTCTGAATATGGTCTAGACCTTGGCTCGCAGCCGGGGTTACTTAGCCGAGCACATATGCATGGACGAAGCTAAACCAACTTCTTAGGGATTTTCTGTAAAAAGTCCTGAACGAGCAAGTACGAAGAATATTGTGGCAAGAAAAGAGCACTGATGAATAGAGTTATGAGGCTTCAGGAGGCACGTAGGCGAGCAGAGATGACTAGTGCACCTTCTGATGTCGCGAAGCTCAATAACGGTGACAAGCGCGGTAACATGAACGATTCTTCGTCCTCGAACACTCATACACTAGCAACCAACCGATATACTCAGCAACCGAAGCTGCGAAGATTCGCACAAGCGGCACTGCGGCCCAGATATCTGGCACTACTCTATCTTACACGCAGACAGTAGAATAGATGCAGCCGAGAATCATTCCATGTTATTACCAAAAAAATTGGAAAAACGATGACAAATTGAGGGCGACACGTATTCGTCAAATCAGACAGTAGAGAGACTACAGGCGTGTTAAACTTGCAAAATGGCTTCGAAGCTGGTCAAGACTTTAGCAAAGGCTAACGGAGGGCTAACTGACGAAGGAGTTGACTGCGCTCCGCAGCAATCAGAGGCACACAAGAATTAAAGGCGGGCCTCCAAAATTGTCCTTGACCACTCCCAAAATGAGCAATAGCGGGCACTTCAGTTGCACCCAAAGCGGCTACGATACCATGACTGGAAAATAGCGAAAATAGTCCTAGTCAACCGAATAGGGCTGCGCTTAGAAGAAGTCTTAACTTAATGACATCACAACTAAAGATTAAAAACAAAGGAGAAAATCTGACAACGAAAAAATGTGTACGTAAAAAAGAAATAAGGCGAAAAATGGGGAAAAAAGGGGAAAAACTGTGTACATTTGGCACACAGAGGCACATTTTTGGGCGATACCAATCAAACTGAGACTGTGCCACTAAACTGACGCAAAATCGTGAAACGTTGGCAACAGCCCATAGCAACTTTATGTAGCGTATGTTGGATTCATAACGCTCGATATTGAAAGTTTATAAGTTTTAGTTTAAACATGACATCGATTATGCGTATTAATGAGAGAAGATTTAATGGTGTATAGGGTCCCGCGAAAAAGATTAAATTATAAGTATAGTATAGATGTAGAGGGTTGATTAATTCATAATTGAATCACTATTTCATATAGAAGAAATTTCTTTCAGAGACAGATTAGAGGGTTGATGTTAATATCTTTTCATAAAAACGGGACCCAAAAATACCACTTCTAAATTACACGATAAAGCAAATAATTAGGACAAATCTACATTTCGCTAGTGAAGATGAGACTATAAGTAAACATATATTTTTGTACAGTTTTTTCAAGAAAATAGGCTCCCAACCTAAAATCCTTATTGCATCAAGTAAGAACTGTTTCTATAAAAACTGTGCAACAGGGGCAGTCTAGGTCTTGCCAAGCTCAAATATAATCTTAAAAGAAAGTATTTGATGATATAAGCGAACTTTTGATTCCTTGATCAGCATTTCAGGAGACGAGAGAATATGCTCGCCCCACCTAAACACGTACCTTTGTAAGGGTCGTTTGTCTTTGAAATTATGTCGCCTTATGTGTTCAAGTTTCGCTTAACGTTAGAACTTGTCAAAGACTGCTATCTAATCAGGCATTAGCAAGGCTTTAATATCTTTCAAAGTTCGAGTTCAGCCACGACACCTTAACCTGGGGTCGGTTGATGGTTCTCATTAACGACCTATCATACAAGGAGATCGTACTATGCGTTGGTACTAATCGATTGCTTTCGCATCGAGTTACGCATGTCGTTCGTAGCACTTGTAACGAATTATTTGTGATATCATCGGTGCACTTATAACAAAATTATACAAAGAAGAGGAAGAACAATAAATAAATAAACGAATCAAACGTAGAATTTAAAAAAGAAATTTGTGAAAAAATTAAAATCTATTA
>CCAG010008126.1:0-25660 GCA_001077435.1 Glossina morsitans morsitans
CACACACACACACACACACACACACACACACACACACACACACACACACATATGCATGCATGCATACATACACACACACACACACACACTATATATTATGTGCCATAACATGTCAAAAAGCAAATTTCTTTCATAGTGTTTTTGACGAAATTCCTTACACGAAAGCAAATCTTTTATGCCGTACACGCACAAAAGACTTTTTCGCATATAAAATATGTCGGAATATGTGTAAATAATGTTTACGAACATGTGGGTATTTGCTGAAGACGTGCACGAAATAATATTTACACCCATCATCAGGTGGATAGAAGGGACTTAGCATACTAATATCATTTTCATTTTGTACGCCTTGCAACACTGGGAAATATGCCTTACGGCGTATACGGCTGAGCTGTTATGTCGTCGGTCAGTGTGAGATTAAAACACACTATAGCCTGAAAGCCAAAACAATATGAAATGAAAATTTCAAGTTTTCAATATATCTATGGTTGGCGGAGTAGCTTTAAAATATATGCGGTTTTCCAATGAAAGCATCCTTTGCCAAACCTCATTTTGTGAAACACACATTTTTTGCCGCTATGCGATATGTAATGCCTTGAAATGCTTGAAAGTTTACATACAAATCACTTAAATCTTAGAATTTCTCGCAAACACAGTCAGCCAGTATACGAACAGCGTATAGTTGATAATTAATTTGGTAAAAAATTGTTGTCATCAACATTTTCGCTTATCACTAAGAGTAGTCTTTTTCTTGCTGGCACTTTCATCTTCTATAGCCTATGGTATGCCCAAGTTTTAGAACACATATGATGCTTCGAATTTACCTCCAAAATTCGATCAAAAGTTCACTTTTTGCTAGTGCGAATAGCGCTCTAATCGAACGTGAATTTTCAAAAAAGTATTTTAATAACTTTTTCTATTTCACGATTAAACGATAGACCGCGAAATACTGGAATGAATCTGATGGAAATGGACTTTGAAAGAAGTCAGCGAAAATAAAGCATCTTTCCGAAAAGATCCTATATCTCAGATCTTGATTAAGATGAGTAGATGGATTTATTCGCCGATGCTCGTCAGTGGGCCCGTGTGGCCATCTTTTAGGTGAACTGACATATTTTTCTACAAAAACAAGTTGAATGTTAAATTTTGATTTCTTAAAGTCATCTCTTCATGGACTACGATCTCAAAACATTCGTTGGACTTTTTAAAATTAGTCATATCTGTACTACGTAAGCAGCTATGCCAAAACTGACAAGTAATATATAATTTTTTTTTTTTTTTTTTCTGGATATTTACTCATAAAGTCGTGCCATATGAATATTTTACGAAATTTCTTCATCTGAGAATTTGCTAAACACTGATATACGACCTTGCGTGAAATATTTATCCAAAATGATTTCTAATAGAAAATATGATATAGTAGATGATTAAATATATGGTATATAATATATATAATATAATATATAAAATTTCAATATAGATTTTCTTTTTTCAAACTGAGTGAGTAGTGGATACGAAATTCCGCTTGAAGTCGTTTAATTATGTTATGAAGACTCACCTGCGGAGAATTTCTAAACAATCGTGTCAAATAGACATAAATATTTACTCCCCAGCAGAAAAAGAACAATTCCGCATATATTATGTTAATAAAATTTTGTTTGCTTTCTTGCATATTTTTCTTTTCATTTCATACCAAACATTTAACATCGTTTTCATTTTGAAGAAGATTTTTCAAAATACTTTTTCTTTTCTCTTTTGCTGTCAAAACAATTGATCCCATGACAGTTTATGTTATGAATATTTTTGCCTATATGGTATGCAATGGCTTTAATGTTATCAAAATAATGAAAATTACAAAACTGGAGTTTCTCAACTCAAAACATTAGTTTGGAGAGGAAAAAAGATCGGCCATTTCGATTATGAATAACAGAAACTGTGCAGGACTTTCATCGCTGGCCACTGCTCCTTTTTGTGCCTGAGGAAAGATATCAGGAGAGATCTCTTTTCCATCTGTACAGTTGTTGTCGCTAAGGAGAAACTTTAAAATGAAATAATATTCTCTCTTCATATATATGAGAAGCAACGAAACAGACAATAGTCACGCCAGAGTGACAAAAAACATCCTGCACAACCTCACCTAAAGCAATTTTGCAATAATTTTTGCGATAAAATACCAAAACTTATATCTTCTGTTCATGCAAAACCGCTCACTTCATATTTAAAAGTTGGACTTTGCTGTCATATAAATCAAGCTTATTTTTAGATGAAAGCCCCTATGGCATGATATGCAAAATATGGACCAACGTAATCTAATTTTTACCCTATTTAAATATTGTATCAAATTACTATAGTGGGCCGGTGTGGGCTCCAATTAAAATATTGAAAATTAAACTTTGCAGAAACGAGTCTATGAGAAGTTTTTCTGGGTGTTAAGTACACCCGCGCCAACTTCATATATCGTTATCAAAATTAGTGTACCTAATAACAAGTTTCATTCTAAAGGTCTTAGTAGAATTTGTTACCATTTCCGTCAGCAAAGTTAGATCTCGTTATATAGGTTCATACTCTGTTATATTCCTTAATATACCAAACGGTTTAAAGTCATATCTTATTTCTAAATATGAGGAAAAATAATTTCTTATATCCTTCTCTTTTTTGCGTTTTCAAAATTAAATTCGTAAAGTTCTTGATTACATACAAATTATATACATATGTTCCGACTGATGTTATCTAACATGTTAAGGTTGCTGTTAGTGCTTTCTAAGCCCCGAAGACTTCGAAATAAAGGAGTACGACTTCATGCAAATATTTCTGGGATTTCATGCACATGGTTTTTAAAACACTAAGATTTGACATAGGCATCCTGAAGAAAACGTATTTCATTTTGATTATCAT
This sequence comes from Glossina morsitans morsitans, assembly GCA_001077435.1. Lineage (NCBI taxonomy): Eukaryota > Metazoa > Arthropoda > Insecta > Diptera > Glossinidae > Glossina > Glossina morsitans. The sequence continues at coordinate 2,896 of CCAG010008126.1, forward strand.
AGGATTTCCTTTACAAAATCCTAAAATCCACTATCAGTGATGGATGATGATTGAAAGACTTTAATTATGCAAATCCTTATAAGAAGAAATATTGTTTGTTTTTTTTTTTTAAATGCGATCAACCTACCTTGACAGTCGGAAAGAAATTGGGAAAGAGAAAGAGATAGAGAGGTGGTATCTGCAGTCTAGTAGATGTGTGTTAATCGATAAGTGATAAGATAACCTTTACCAACTGAGCACTCACTATAACTACGATCAAAGAAAACTCTACGGCATTTGAGATTTGAACCCACGAACACTGACTCAGTAGTCACGATTCTTACTTACTCAGTATATTATGTAAGAAGCGGCACTTTTGTCTATCTTGTTGTCCGGTAAAAGAAGATCTTCATATACTTAGCTAAAGATCTAAACTGGATATCGTTAGAGAGTGAGAAAGAGAGAGAGAGAGAGTGAGAAAGAGAGAGAGAGAGAGAGAGAGAGAGAGAGAGAATGTCACCATGTTTTCAATTAACTTTTTTTTTTTAATCTGTTAGCAGCCTGTACCATCATGTTATGTAAGCTTCGATAGAATATTGCTTTCACCTGTTAATACAAGAATTAATTAACTATTACTGCAAATATTTTACATAACCCCATATTGTTATTGCGAGTATATACACCTGGCTGTGACTCGCACATTACACTTGCATCGACAAATAAATACAAATAATTAATAATCTTTAATAAATAATTAATCTTCTTCTTTTTTTTTAAATACTGCAAAGTTTAAATAAACCCATTCACTCCCCGCCTACATTATCATAGGATTACACTAATTTCACTCTACGATTATTCATTATGTCCTGTCAATATGAAGTAGATCTAATGCTATTTTTGGATTTTCCAAAAGAAGAAGACGAAAATACGATGGAAATGAACATCTAATTCTTCCTCTCGACTTCTAATATTGTACTGATATGATTTACCCCTTCACATTCAGATGACATAACTAATATTGGCTTGCACGAGGAACTCCCAGTCTCTAATATCTTCTTTTTGGCGACCGAAATAATATTTACCACAGATGTTATACAGAAGATCAAAGGGACAATCGGACATGCTGAGATCTATTCAGAATTTGATATTGGTCATAAATAAACATATTTTATAGGATTGCCAAGGCTTCCTTCTGGGTATTGCAAGCGTTTTCGTAAAATGATTATACCCTCCACCTGCCTTAGTGGGTATAAAAATGAGTCCTCTCCTAACTTTCCTTAAAAGACCGCTGATCGCTAAATTCGAGGAAAAAATGGTTGCTAGCCATGGAATTTAGTTTAAATAAAAGATTCTGACTCATTTGACAGTTTTACTAAATAATCGTCACAAACTTATTTACTCTCCTAATATTAGATGAAAACAATTGCGTGGCGTTTCTCCGCCAAGAATTCATCTCCATATTCTAAATGAATCTTGCTCAATCAGATATGCAATCTTTTTTATTGATAACTTTTCGTTTTGTGGAGAGCGGCACAAGTAATGGACGAACGGATCAAGCTCCAGAAGGTGCGGACTGTACGGTGGATACGCCGTATTCGTGCTACCTGCTCATTTTTTGCTTTATGATATTAAAGCTTCCTAGTTCGTCGTCTCTGTGCATTCGTAAGGATCAATGTACGCATAGTAATGAAATCTGTCCACGCATTATAAATGTTGACCGCAATGGAAAATTAATTTGGTTTTATTTCAGTTAATGAACAAAGCGTGATTTAATATTTACGTACAAAAATGTATTATGAATAGTACCGTGACATGTACAGCATATGGACAATGAGGCGTAATTTAAAATTCGGGAAAATATTCAGACTTTGGTTTATCAATAATCATTAAGATTTAAATATTTGCACGAGACAAGATGTAAAAATCGAGTCAAGGCAAAACGAAAAAATCACTCGTACATGACTTTATAAGCCAAATACTTAATGGGTAGAGCAGAACCCTATCCTATCAAATCAGTCCTTAACACGTACCGAAAGGTCTAAAACTTATTGTCGATTTATCGCTGGGTGTTCCGGTTGAAGCCCAGACATCCTCACTAATAGACCAGGACCAGGGCCAAATTTTTTCGTCAATGGGGCCTATATTAATTTTCATATCACTGCGGAAGCGAGAACAAACTCCGGTAGTGAAGTCAGATACAATTCATTGGCAGCATTACTATGTGCGAGTAAATTGAATTATTTGAAATCTTAAACGAAGGGGGCAGGCTCTACGGCATCATGGCTCGGCGGCAGCCCAGCCCTGCACTAGATCGCACAGTAGTCACACGAATATAAGCAATTTCCCTTAAAGTCTTAAAGTTTCAAATAAGAAGAAGAAAATGTAATTTAAAATTTGGAAATATAATTAAGAACGACACATACCGCGGTACGAACGGTTCAATAAATCTGTCTTCAAGCATTAAAGAATACTAACTCGAGCAGCCGTACCCCGAATTATGTTCGAATTCTGATACACCTTTCATATCAACTTTAATCTTGTCTTTGATGTGAGGTTTACATTATTTGCAAGCAACAATGAAAAACGAGACCTAAGACTTTTGGCTGCTTGCCAGATTTAGTTGTGTGTGATAATACTTTGCATTCTAGACATTGGAATACCCGACGTTTCATATAACTCTACTAAAGTATAGAAGTGTAGCTATTTTATCCTTAACAAATACGTAGTAAGAACTCCGAGGTGTTAATGTGTGCTGTGCCAGTTAGTGGTCCCGTTTCAAATAATTCAAGTAAAAGCAAATTAACAGAGAAGCGAGATTGGAATTATTTTTTTGCAAAAGCTCACACATTTTGAATGCGAAATTTTGAGTTGAAAACGTAAACCTGTCAACTGCATAAATTTGATCGCTTCGTTTGCTGCTATTGCATAAGTCTTCAGCAGCTTTAAGGAGTGTTTTATTACATTCGATGAACATCTTTTTTAATTATTCAACGAATTCTCTTTAGAATTTTGATTAATGCAATTGTGATTATACGCCTTTATCCAATCACATTTATAAAAAATCGGGCGTATTTGCATTATGCTTTGCATGAATTTGATTATGAAAGCAACTATTGGATTCTTCGAAAAGTTATTTCGTTCTTCTTTTTCTTTTTGCCAAAATGAAAGATGATTTTTTTTTCTATTGAACTCGATAAATGTAATCCCTCACCGATCTTATGCGTCGGTTTGCATCAGCTAATCCTACTATCTTGGCTTCATCACCTTCAACTGAACTTCTACATCGTGGTGACATCTTCAAGCGTAAAATTGTCAAAACAAAAGTGACACTAGTCTCCTGTCAATATGTCTTCTTCATACACATGCGATAATTTTTTTCCTGCTTGAATACCCTTTTTACGCTATCATTAATAAAAAAACTAAAATATTTCGTAAAATCAAGCAAATCTTTTCGAAAACAAGTCTTGCTATGTTAGCTGTTGAAATATATAACGAAAATTGGACCCAAGTAACAACTCGACTGTGAACGAATGCAATTGAGTCCACTGTTGGGAAAAAAAACGAAATGAATCTCCGAATAATAATAAAATCATTTTGTCTTCAGGCCATAAAACTTCCAGGACATGTGATTGCAAAAGTAGCCGAAGTAACTTTCTCGGTGCGTATTGATTTATTAAATTTTTATTTCCGTAATTTTTCCATGAGATCGTATGTGATTGAATACTGGCGACATTGCTTAAAATTATCCTAAACTCTTATGTTGATCGCATTTAATAAAATCTTCCATATTATTACTCGGCACATCGAACATAAAGCTCATAGTATACATATGCCTATGTATGCAAATAGCAGTAAGTATTGAAGCAGTAAATTTAAATTCCAAAAACTATAGTACACACATGATTACACATCTTTCTGACTAGATTCATTCAAGTTAAACTTGGCTTTATAAGCTTGAACTACGTTGTGAGCATTCTAAGCACCTAAAGGGCTGTAGAGAGTGCAGTCTATGTATGTTTGCCTTTCATTTGCAGGGATTAAAAAAAAAACTTAAAAATATGCTTAAGTGAATGATGGTGAATTCGCAAAACCTTTAGCAGATCAATGAAACCCACCATTTATCGCATTTTAGATAGGGAAAAGCAAGCCGATGAGTATGCTGGCAACAGATAAAAAGCTGATATTGTTTTTAAAAACATATGCTCCTTTGTGTCTGATATAAAAATTAAGCGACATACCATGTTAAAGCTCTTATTGTTGTAAATCCGGCCGTTATATACAGGTATAGAAAAGTGTATTGTATGTGGAAAACATGGGCGTAATACCAAAAAAAATAAATAAATAAATAAATAAAAAGAAGAAAACTGTTATAAAATACACATAACCTACTTATTATCAAAAGCTAAAAAATACATATATGTATATATGAACGTAACATCTTATTAATTACGAGGAAAACAAAAAAAATAAAAATAAAAATAAAAAACTAATTTATGCTAGAGAATAGTAATAACAATAAAGTCTTGCAAGGATTAGGGGACGGTGAGAAAGTATAACAACATCTGTAGTTGACAACTTAATGGCGAAACTTATTTCAACTGCAAAGACTCGTAGGGGTAATTAAATATGAAGTTAGAAAAAAGTTGATCTCGTATAATAGTAATTGATGGACAGAGTTAATCTTAACAATTAAAATGGAAAATTTCTATATAAAAGAGCTTAGAAAATTCAATCCTAATCTCACAGAGTACGAACGCCTTTTAATCAAATCTATTCAATTTTGTTTTATGTGCAAAGGATATATTTTTAAATTAAATTAAATTTACACACTACGCACAACGATAAAATTAGCTTACATAGTCGATAATTATTGGTCCGTATTATTCAATTGCATTGCCCTTTGAACTTTGAAACGTTCAATCCTAACCTCATTTTGTGTAAAAGCGTTTTATTATAATGATTAGTTTACATCATCGGGTCAAATTCACTTGCGGATCACAATATCAAATAACAAAGGATACGAGATGGACGTCGCTGCGATAACGATGCTTTGGATCAAGCGAAGCCAGTCGCTTTATGTAACTCCATTAGCTCAAGTCGCCCATTAGTCTAATCAATTGCAAAACGCTTACTATGCAGGGTGATATCGTGCAAGATATGATAAGCAAATTAGCGGTTGGCGAATAGCTTGTATTAAGAGGGTGTATTGAGAGGGTAACCATGCCTTGTCAGGATAATGTGGATAAACCTAAAGAAAGAAAAAGAAAATCTCATGTCAGTCTGGTTAGTGCGGTTCATTTGCGAAGATTTTTTACTATAATGTTGTTTACTAATTGGTCGCGTTGAGAACATTATTTCGATCAAAGTGCCGTCCATCTTAAGTCAACATCCCAAAAAAAAAAAAAAAAAAAAAAAAAAAAAAAAAAAACAAATGTAGATCGAAGATCTTTTAAAGAAATATTACAGAAAGAACATATTCTGTGTTTTATGATGTAATTTGATCGGAAAGAGTGACATGTGTGTTTAAAATTTACTTTTCTATATATAGAGTGCATAGGCATATTGTTTGGATCTCAATGTATATAAAGTTTTTCAAGAAAAGTTAAACTGTGTATGGCAACCAGGTACAATTTTTAATAAACTATCACGTAGATGAAGAATTGTTCTTAGACGAAGCACTGTAGGGTAAATAATATGTCGTGGTCTTCTCCTATCCGATAATAATAACATTTTAACTTATTTCAATAATATTTTTGCTTTAAATACACGACAGTTGGCCTGTCCGACCGCGGTTACGGTTATTTACTCTTACAAAAGCATATAACACGATTCAAATAATTCTTAGGAAATCGATTCAGGAACATTCCCAAATAATTTTGACTCTTCTAGTTTAAGCTTTATTCTTAAGAAAAGTTCGAAAGGAAAGGCCACGGAAAGAGAGAAATTGACCACACCTAGTTTTAACATACACTAAAGCGATTAAACTATTGCCGAATTTCATTGCAATGCATTGTCTTCTTGAAATCATATATCGTTCATGTCCATTCCACATTATTCTTAGGTACAAATAAATTTTACATTTATTAACCAATCGAAAGAGTTTTGTGAGTACAGTATTAATAGAAATATACAGATATAGATGATCTTCTATAGATTTTAAATCATCTTACTTGTATAGCTTACGATTAAGTTAATTGAAGAAATTGCATGCAATTGGAAAACAAAGTGAAACAAAAGGAAGTAGAAACTTTCAGTTAATGCTCAGGTAAATTTCATTCGATTCCGAATGAAAAGTAAAACAAAATTTAATTAAATTGAAAACAATTCCATAATGTAGGCTGAATAGTACTTTATGAAAACTTTATAGTTTTCCATTAAGTAAAAAAGAAAAAAAAAAAATGTTGTTTTTGCTTTTGTTGTTGGTCTCTTATTCTGTTTTATTTTTGTTTTCGCCAAATTACGGAAATTCGATGCAAAATTTATTATGAGTTAGCGAAGAATTTAACGACATCAATGAATTGGTTTTTCTTTTTTTCTATTGATCTCTCCAATTTTCTTTTTTTATTTGTTTTAAATATTTATTAAATATTCAGTGACCTCGGATGTATTTATACTATAAAAAGCTTAACATCATATATTTATTGCCTGACTATATATGTTTTAGAAATAATTTATTTTAATGTAATAATTTCTAATTAACATTAAGCATATAAACACTTACGCACACGCACGCGCGCACATATGTGCTCATTTACAGGATATAGATAGTCGTAAGCATAAATATATATACGCACGCAATTACATTTACTCTTGCAAAGTATGCTGGGGATGTTTAGTGCGATGCACGCACATATACAAACGCACCCACACATGTCTGCCCATTTACAATATATAGATAATGGCATATGAATGCATATATGGAAGTGCACGCACTTACATCTGCTTTTGCAAATATATGCAATATATTTAGTGCGATACACATACACATACACACGTAATCATAACGAATATGATGGTTAGTTCAATGTCAATTGATGGAACAGATGAAACTTAATTTTCATCAATCAACACCTCGTCCAATACAAGTTGTTACAGTTTTTGACATAAAATGCATTTATTTGTTCGACTTCAAATCAAACCAATGCCATAACAAGTTTGTTGAAATACTTTGATCTAATTGGATTTATTTGGAATCACACCTACGTGAATAAATATATACGTGTATATTTCATATTTAATTCCAAGTCGTTAGTTTCATTCCTCGCCAGTACCCGATCTGTAAGAAATTAAATAACCAAAAAAAAAATATATATATATACATATATATATATATATATAAATATATTGAGCTCTTTTATTATTTTGATTCGCTTTTGCCTACGCTGAATGTTTGACTGTAAGAGAAGAACAACTGAGGCGCTTTTATCACCTGCTAGTACAATTGTTTTTTCGCTTACCCAATGCTTTGCTAAGTTTCTGCGGCATATTTTTAGGCGCTTTGAGAATTGATTCATACCTTCTCTATTAACGGTTGTCTCTGCGGAAATATTTAAAATTACACGCATTATGTAGTTCAACCCAGTAAACAGTGTTACATTTTTTTTTTTTTTTTAAATTATGGACCAATCACTCAGGGGATGGTTCCTCTTCGTGTCACACGGTGACGGAGAACAGCAAGAAATAAAGAGAGAGAAAGATATAGAATATCGCTTCATAATATTTTATTTCTGTTCTGAATAGTTGAACCTTTTTCTGTTCTCCGCCGTGATACGAAAATTAAAATTGTCCCGTTGATGAAAAAAGCTGCCCACCCCAACAAACCACCCAATAAAAGCAATTTTAAACGTAATCCTGCTAGATCCGTGGAAGTGTTTAAATCCACTGAATCGAAAACATTATGTTGGCAAAGCCAATTAAAGATGAAGTAAAAATTTCTGGAAAAACGAAAATTCAAACTTTAACGCACTTTTCCCGAAACCATATTTTACGAACTTAGCGTACTATTGACTAATCTTCAGATCTCTTGAAGGTGTAACTTCAACATCGAAATAAAATTTCCTAGTGATTCGATCAGATGGAATATTTTCGATATATGAGAACTTAACGATTTTATGTCCGGGACTTGAAAAAGTCCCACCTTTTATTAAACTTGTCTGTCTGTCTGTTCTCTAATGTGTATTCATGTATTCTGTTGTTCAACTTGCAGATTGCAATTTTCGATATATTTTGATAAAATTTGATAAGTGCTTTGGACCAAAGACGAACGCTATTGAAAATGATTCGGATCGGACCACTTTTTCGATCAATCTCGTAATATGAAGAAATATTGTAATTTTTCGAATTTCGCCACAAAAATCGCTTGGTAGTAGTATTTGGCCGTTCTAAATCTGGATCGGATGGAGCGACTTTTTGAACCTTTTGCCATATAAGCGTTCCTACGTAAATTGAATTTTTATATGATAAAAAGGCATAATTTTCAATACTCTTTGCTGAGAATTTCTTCATAATAACTACTTGACATAAACATTACTCGTAACTAATTTAGAACACGTAGGTCCAATTGTGGATTCAAACCCATATAAGGGTGCTAATGAAAAATAAGGCCGAAAAGCTTTAATTTTGTTTAAGTGTCGTCCAATATGAAACTATTCACGCAAACTATGCATTTCCTTACAAAAATAATGTAAAATTTTCGGTGTATTATTAATTAGGCGAAGTGGTATAGAGCATCTAACGGCTGGCCTTGCCACACTATAGCATTCTTACTCCTTTTTAGATCATAATACATGCCCATTAGAATTTGAGTCATATTTTCTGGAAATCGCAGCATTGGGACTGAAGAAGCCAAGTAAAAAATTAAAAACTTTAATTTCCGATAGATGTGACGTCACCATTTTGCCTTTTGAATTATATTAATAAAACTTCTTATTTATTTATTTATTTATTTTTTTTTCTATAAAAATTTAACAAAAAAAAGATGAAAGTATTTTTTTTGAAAATCGGCTGATGTTATCCTTAAAAAAGATTTTACAACGAAAACTTTGCATAAACATATATTTGTATATGTTATGTACGCATAATAAAGAATACTTTAGTATTTTGCTTTTATTATAATTTACTTGAGGTTATTTCAAGAAATTTTCTACCATTTGCTTATACAGGTTATATATGGGAACAATTATTCATATTTTATAGTCAATTAAAGTCAAACAGAAATGCGTATCTACATTGGATAGTAAGATTTAGAGATATTTATATATATAATATTTCTCTTTTTCGCTTGAGCGACAAAACCTTTTTGCCTGATTATGAGATTTTTCAAATGCAATTTCAGTGAAATAACGTGGGAGAGAGGAAGACAAAGAAGAAAGAGTAATTTGAGATGAAGTAGATATGTAAATTAAAGATGACTACGGACATTAATTTCTGTTTCCTTCTTTCTGAATTAAGATCGTTTGAGATGATTTACTCTTGTCCATCCGTTTGCTTGTAGTTTATTACAAAGACTGTAAGTTACTGCATATGGGTTCTTTCGCACTATTGTAAAAACTGCCCTGTCGGAATCAAGTATCTAACATCTTCAGGGGGCTAGCATAATCGCCAGACCTGAATATAATTACACCGTTATGGGGAATTCTAAAGCAGACAGTTAGCAGCAGATTTCCATCTCCAATGTTGTTGAAAAAACTGGCGGTTGTTTTGATACCAGAATGGAATAACGTTCCATTCGAAACTATTCAGATATGTATTATCCATCCGTGCGTGTACATCTTGCTCTACATATACATGTATGTACTATTTATACACACTAATGTCGCCCTTACTAATGTTGACAAGCGAAAGAAAACACAATTTCTATTGAAATAAATAACGAACAGTTATATCGGGTGTGTATATTATGCGGAGAAGAGAGGAAACTATCGCCTAACAGTCGACCGATAAAGGCAGAGATAGTACGTGATCTTCTCGAACGAATGTTGTCTTGGATAAAAAATTGTATATGAACTTTTCGGTAAAAAGACAGAACAACGCTGTGCAAATGCCTTCGAGAGCAGACGAAGCTTTATTTTTGCTATTGATTGGTCTATACGTTTGACACCAGTTTGACCTCTCCTGGAATTCCGCTGCGGACCTAATACACGTAAAAAAAATATATATATAATGTTGGCATCAAAACTTGGTAAAACACATCCATTTAGATCGGGCGGACTTAGTCAAGCAATTATTATTTTTTTTTTTCGTAGTTGCCAACATGCAACGGTCAAAGCTTTACAAATGCTTATCGCAAACGAAGTAAGTCTTAGATTACCTTATGCCATATATTACATATATGCATACTTACATATTTATGTACTACTGTGTGAAAAAAGCAAGACAAACTTGACTTTTCTTTTTTTAAATCTGTTTATTATTTCAAATCTACTTCGTCGTCTTCGAACAACACTATGATAATCGAAAAAAGCCCTTTTTATACCCATTTGATTTTTGAGCGACTTTGTCGCGTTTTTTTTTTTTTTATAGATTTAGATTCAACTGAACTTAAATATTGCATTAGTATTGAAGGCTTAATCTAGTTAGAATAGCAGACAAAAGCAAAAGAATCGTAAAATTATGCCATTAACGAATAAGTAGAAGAAATATTCCAAGATCTAATAACGAAAGTCAGGGCACCACCAGCGCATACATGCTTTAAATCAATTAACTGGAATTAAAGTTTGTAGGCAGTTATTTCAGTGCAAACATGCGACCAAATGGCAAAGATACATTAATCGAGTACGATATCGGTAGTAAGCGAATGTTAAGAAGAACAGATTTAGTGAAACATGCAGGGTGCGCTGAAGGGATTAGATTATAAGCATCATTTAAATTTTTAAAATGGATCTTAAACAGGTTACAAAGCTCATAGTTGCATTTACAATGGCTAAATTTTATAAAAACGTGGTTCCTTGAAGGACGAATGCGAACATTGAAGTTAATCTCATTTAGCAAAACGTGCGAGTCAATAATACCATCTAACAACTTAATCAGGTGGGCAGGTAAATAGGTAGGTAATGAAGATGGGGAGATTTTCAGGATATTCAGTCGACTTTTATGCATTTTAACATTTTATGGCATTCATTGTTGAAATGCGGTCTCTTTGTTGCTGACACTTTTCTCTTAATCCATTGCCAATCATTGGATACATACTTCAAATGCTTCAGCGTATGAAAGATATCCATTTATGAAAATTTCATTTTGATCAAGAAAGGAAAGAAGTGGTAGACTCGACAATCTTTTTTTCCCAATTTTCGACAAGTTATAAATCAACAGCAATACCCAAATCTACAATTCGCGAGATTTGAAAATTAAACCCACCATATACATTATCTCAATATTATAAATTAGAAAATGATATATATTTCGTTAGCGAATTTCGGAAAATTCATTGAAAATTAACTTTTGTACCAACAACCAACAAAGTCATGGACGAATTGGTAAAGAAATTATGTAGCGTATTATAAAATGTAACTAAAATCGAAAGTTTAATTTATGCGTTGCTTCCCTTGATAACTTGGTAATTAATTTCGACAAGAATAACAGATAGAGAGACAGATAGATTTAAAAAAAAAAAAACTATTGCAAATATTCAATAACAAGTTGTCGAAAATCATTTATTGCGTAATCGTGAACAACGCATCTCGGTTTTGCTAAAATAAAAATTATCCTCCTTCGAAACACCTGCGGACCGATAGACATATAAGACAAAGATAAACAACATACTAGAACAAATTATGCTCCCTTAAAACAATTCGGCCTTCGGCATATAGATCTGAGCAACAAGTTTACTCGATAACCAAGTCGTCGAATTGACAGATTATTCAACACATATTGCGGTCAATCGAGGCCAGAAGTGAAGAGAGATGATTTATTCTTTCGTACGTGTACTGATCAACTGAAAGGATATTGCGTGAAATCGTTTCATTACTAAGCACTTGTTTATGTCGAGAGTAATGATACGTACATTTAAAGCCATACATACCCGATTTACCCGATTGTTGGGATTTAGCTATACTTCTAATGAAATTTGACATTGAGAGGATTCTCTTCACAACATCTAAAAGATAAGTCTAACTTAGCAATTTCAAAATACAGCCGCTTGATGACTATTTCGCTTCTCCTTTTACGGGGTTTCCTTGTTGCCATTTGAAATGAAAACAAGTAAAAACATAATACCCATCCCCCTCCCTCTAAGTAAAGACATCACTTCTGTATTCATTTCACATTAAAAACAACACTATACTGGAACACTGCCCAACATTGAATACTCTACACCACTTCGTTTAAAGCAGCTACTTATTTACAACTTTCCAAAATAATGCATTATATGTGAACTCGTCGAAAATGTGGTCCAATCCGCACCATTTTCAAGAGCGTTCGTTCTTGGTTCCTAATTTTTTTAAAATTCGTTAAAACGTGCCTGGCCTGCAGGCTTAACATAAGATTACGCGGGCAGACACCAGTCGGACAGATGGACAAACAAACAGGCAAGCTTAAATCAATTCAAAAAGTGTTTCTAAATCGATCGGTATAATAAGAAACGAGTCCATCTTAAGTCCTTCTAAGTGTTACTTACATCCGCACGAGCTTAATATGTCCCTGTCCCATAAGGGGCATGTGGTATAAAGGAAAAAAAAAAAGTTGAAATATTTTGCGACTGTTTATCAGACATTTAGGAATTTTTTCCTAAACGCGAAAATGCATTGTAATCGACCTAATGACAGGCATTGTCATCAACAGTATTTAAAAACAAAAAAAAAAAAAAGGAATGCGAATTAGTGCAATTTTACCTTAAAATTTGTGCGTAATCCTCTATGAGAGCAACAAAGCCGTTATTAAAAGATAACATACGAATGTATTGCTAGCTTAGTGCTTACGTTTGTTTTCGAATTTATTGTTTCAAAATTTTAATAAAAAGACGCCCGCACTAAATATTTGGTGCTCATGATCTTAATTAAATTTTCCCATATTTATTCATATTCGTTCGCGCTTGAGTGTTTCGAAGCAATTGAAAGATAAACAGGATCGTCATATAATTATTTAACCATTGCAAGTTTGTTAGGCAAAGCAAGAAGCAGCTTTCTAATTGTTTTGGATTCATTTCACGGCATATATTTACATTCATTGCCATCATATGCTTAACTAGATCGAAACATATCTATTTAGTTTATGATATTAACCAATGAACACGCACAATATATGGTCATAGTAATCTCTGAAAAAACAAAAAAAAAAAAGAGAAATTATTTTTGGCAAACACTTGTTTATGATTATAAAAAGACAGGACATATTAGAAGCGAAATCTATCCGCAACTTTTTCAAAAAATTAATGGCACAACGCGACCCGATTCTTCTCTGCGAAAATTTGCTCTGATGTGAATGAATATTTGCGCTTAGAAAAGAACACAAGTTGTGGATGATGAAGGGGATTAAACCCACATCGAACTAATACATCTGCGATAGGTATCAAGTAAGAATTTTCGCAAAAATTTATCCATATTCGAAACTCCAAAAATCGGTCCAAGTTTAATTATAACGAGTTTTCACTTTTGTAGTATTATGCATCTACATATATATACAAATATATCTTCGTATGCATGTGCAATATGCGCACAGATCTATTTAATTTTAAATCCTTTTTATGTTTAATTTCGCTTAGACCAGGCATTCAAGGGCGCGGTGGTAACAAAAAGGATTGTAAGTACGAAAGGAGTGAAGAGACAAATATTATTTAATTTTCATTGCCTTCATTTGGGAATTAAATCGTTTAGAAAAGAATCGCATTACGTTTCCACGTTAACTCGAACTTTATTTATTTATTTGTTTTTTATTTCACATTTATTATGTTGGGTTTTTAATCACAGGTTAGTATAGAGTATAATTATCAAAAGAAGCCTATGTTTCCCATTTCAGTACACTTCGTATCCCTATCCCCATACATACATTTTTATTCAAGATTTATTCTTATAAGAACGACAGATTGAAGTAAAAGACGCGGGCTTCGAAAATTATCTATTACTTAAATGCAACAGCATTTACCCTACCGATCTAGTAATCCGTGTTTGTTTGCTCTTTGACTGGGTCAATGGTTAAGAGATGCTTTAGTTTCTATCTAAAACCGGCTCATGTTAATCTCCCTATCACATGTGTAGTCCTTCTTTTTCATTTTGCTTTTTTTTTAATAGACAAACGTTTTGAGGCGTTAATTTCTTCGACGGACCAAACTAAAGCGCATTTTATTTTTCAAATATTTAAATATTTTTTAACAAACACATACACTTTACACTTGAGTGAAGTTTGGAAATGAAAGTGATAAGTAATGAAACGTTTTTTAAATTTATTAACAATTCCGATTCGCGTGTACGTATATCCTTGAGTGCAGAAACGAACTGAAAACAATATTATGGCCACTATCTTCACCCAGATACTCAACATCCAAATATTCCATACATTTGCAGCATCCACTTTATGTTGAGAAACATACAACATAACTTCAACACAAACTAAATTCCTAGGCAAACATCTCTCCGCATCTCTGCATGTACTATATATTTATATGTGGTTTAGGCAGACCGCTCTCCCATATTCCATTTTGTGGATAATAAAAAGTTTTGCAACATATATTCCACTTTACGATAACATTTAGTAGTATGTATGAAAACATACGTTTTACTTTTACGTTTTTTTAAAACGATTATCCTTTTTACACTCTACATACGCTACTTGTTGGAGCGGTATATTAATTAATTTTATACGGATGTATACCGACCACACCAAATTGATTTAGTAAAGAATGTTAATCCATCTTTTATTGTATCAATTTAAATATGTGTCCGTCTATCGGTCTGTCCATGAATTTAATCCACAGCTCATGATTTTCGAAGTATTTCGATGAAATTTGATGCACTTTGATGAAATTAGATGAAATGTTTGATCCAATCGACGAATCCCGCTACTACCGAAATCTACTGATCATCCTGAAGCCCATTTTTTTCATAATTTTACGATTGAAAAAAATTGGGAAAAAGTTTGTAAGAGAAGGGATCCTTTTTTGAACCGTCTCTCATCAGAGCCCTTATATGACAACCATGGGTTCAATTTGTTGTATTTTATCATCGAAATAGTGATTTGATATACACCGTGATTACTTCACTTAGCACAGCTTCGACTTCAAGGGACATCTCTCCTCTATAAGAGTGCTCAGAAAAGGTAAGCTTTCATGGGTCATCAAGATATAATCTTTCATGTTTTATGAGAAAGAAAGACATAAACATTATATTAAGCAAAGCGGTGCAGGGCATTTAATCGTCAGCTTTATTCAACTATAACGTTTTCATCCATTTGTTGCACAATTTCTTTCGCTGTGAAACAAATTCATATGTCATATAAGTCATATAAGTAATAACCAATTCCATTTCGTTCGGTGCGATTATTATCAATTTTCAAACCTAATGAGTGCCGATTAATCAGAAGGCTGTTAGGCCGTCCTTTCAAAGACGCGCACAATATCGTTATGTCGTAACAGTTGCTCCACTTTCCTTCGAGGTTGACATTTTTTCAAAGTCAGTCATTTAATCATGAAATCATGAAACAGTACACGTTTCAACGACGTTTACAAATTCTCAAAAATGTTTCATAAAATCCTTTTTTCCTTTTGCGGTAACTTTACGTGTGCTAATGCCAATTTATGGCGAAGAACTAAATAAACGCTTTATAAGAATCTTCTAATTGACGCATATTCTCTCCAATGGCTCTACAACAATAAAACACAATTCAAGGAATTAAAATTATGCTGCGAACGTTTGCGGTCCTTTCGGTAAAGGCCATGAATCTATTAATTACGCGCTATTCTTAACAACAGTTTGTGCCGCAGACTTAATTGTGTAACAGAAGTATAAACAACTGTTTAGAGTGACAACCGCAAGGTGAAAGACATGCACTTATGCACTAGCTACACGTAGTTAGCTGAGCTCTATCGACAGAGATGACGACTTTTGTTATAAAAACATTTTTAACGATAAGATCGGTTTTTCTTTCTTTCATAAACAGACTTATTTATGTATTTATTTATTCGCATTTATAAAACTCAGCTATGAACTAAATGCAGATAAATCGCGGAACTTTTACAATTAGAGGCTCTAACTATGACATCATTATTAAAGATTAGGGATTAAAGTTAAAGAAGTGAATATAAATCTGAAAGAAGATAGGATGTGTATGATTACTCAAAAATACCCTACGCAGCAGATATGCATCAAGCTATCGCATGTAAACAGAAGTCTGACAACTTTCGGAACTTCGACTTTGAAAAATATATGACAAGTTTTAGCTTAACAATGGCATCGGCAATCGGTCCGAGTATAAGAAAAAGACGATTTAATGCTGTATTAACAAGCCCAGTAAAACGTGATTTACCTTGAACTCTAGTTAAGATGAACCCTAACTTAAGGTTACATACTTCATAATTAAATTTGCATTGGCTTAGTTCTCCAGGAAGTAAGACACTTGAAGTTTATATGTTATGTCATTTAAGAAAACCGTTAAGTTACTAACACCACTTATCAACTTTGCCGTAAAGGAAATACTTAGAATACAACTACGATTTTCAAGTGAAAGCAGGAATATAAATAATAACATATTTGCATAGGGTGTCAGACGAATGGATCCCAATCTAAATTCGTTAGAACAAATGGCAGCAATTGTTTCTCTAAAGAATCAATTTGCCAACAATAACAAGAAAGTGATCAAACTACAGAGGCATACTTCAATAGAGGACGTATCAAGCTTACATATAGCCGTTTTGTTATATATGGGTCATCGAATTCTCTGGACAAGCGTTGAACAAAACCTAGCACCAAGTGAACTTTACTTAAGGATCCATGAATATGTAAGTGAAAGTGAAGTTTATGATCAAGCGGAGCGTCTGAATCAATGAATAAAACAAAGAGGTTCTCCAACCTATACAAAGCGATAAAGTGTTTTCTCTGATTAAACACCATGGAGTTGAAAGAGCATCACGCAGTTAAATTATCTAACTCAGATTAGAGGAAACCTTAACAAGATTCTGATTTGAAGCAAGAGAATAATTTAATGTTGTCGGTGTACATGAAGTTATGAGACGATTTAGTAGCGAATAGAAGATCATTAATGTATAGGGCGAATAGCATAGGTCGTAAGCAACATCTGATGTTATGGAAATTTCGTCAAATTGGTATGAATTGAAGAGCATTTTCACGGATCTACCATAAAAGTTGGAGAATAACGATTTAACTAAGTATAGGAGAAAGCTACAGCGACATAATTTCCGTAATAATAATTTGTGGGGTTAGTCTGGCAAAGGCTTTACTAAAATGACTATAGACAACATCCATTTGACAAAACAGCTGATCGAGAGCAACACTTCGCCACCATGCTGATCGGCTAATTTAGGCAACTTGCGAGAATTGATTGTCTCATCAAAGAAATGAGAAGAAGTAGTACAATCCCTAGCAGTACTACATTATGCCAGATGTGAGCGTTGAAACTATTGTGGTATTCAGAGAGAAAGTTTAGATGCATGCCTTTAAGTAATAAATGTTATGTTCTAGGCTTCCATTTAAAATTTGCAAGAAGAGACATGCCAGCTAGGTAGCCGACCAATACGCGGCTAAGTTGATCCACAATATCTCTTTTATCGTAAACATATACGTTATATTAAGGTTTCGATACGATATTTTTGACTGTTGTATCTCATCGTCACCGTACGGCAACTTAAAAGATCTGTTGTACTCACCCGCGTTTCTAGTCCTCCAGAGTTAGGATTCTTATGAATTCCGCCACCTTGTTTCTTCCGGACAGTGTCCGGCGTTGTAAAGTGTTCACCGACCACATGGTGTCTGATTCTGCAGATGGTCTTGCATTCACATAGAATGTGATGGGACGTCTCAATCGTCCCTTGGCAGAATCTGCATGAATTGGTAGGATGGAGTTACCCAGGCGATGCCTGAGCGAATTAGAAGTCGTGTAGAAGCTTGCGATCAATCGTATATCGAACCTTCTTAGTTCCTTAGTTAATTGTTTGCGTGCCGCTCCGGAAGATTCTATGAATCTTTTGCTTTGACATTGTCCTGCACACTGCTTCCAATGATAATTCGACTTATTGTGTGCCCATTGCCTATGCATACCCTATTAAAATAGCTCCACGATACGCTACAGAAAAATTCAAACAATACGCGAAGGGCCAGGCACCCGCGTTAAGTGCCCATCATTGTGCTTGCCTAACTCATTCAAGGACTCATGAAAGCACTCTAACACGGGCCTACATATTATCGCTTGCCCTTTCAGATCTTTTACGACGGCTTGACTGTAGGAAGGAATGCAGAGCGGCTCTCTCCCGCATTGCCTTCTTAGGCTGTCGGAAGCACATACGGAGATTGCATACACTTCTGCTTGGAATGTGAAGGGCGTATACCTGTAATTAGCCTTGAGATTAAGTGCATAAAAATCTTCTTCTGTGTCTTAACAAAATCTCTGCGCAATGAAGAAGAATTTATTTTACTCTATGCTCCTTTACTCCTTTACTTTGAATTAAGACAACCATGAAAATTTTCTATTTCTAAATAGTGCGAGGAAAATGCTTAACACAGTCCATAAATTTATATTCACATATTGTCCTTATCGCTGGATTGTGAATACGAACCACTTGTTTTTCGGTCTAAAATTTTATTTATTTGTCGAACACACGCAGCTACGTACAGGAATCTGCAATTCACGAGCTACAAAAAAGAAAAACGAAAAACAGACATGTTTCAAGAATTAATTCCTTAACGCACTTTATTGAATTCACAGCTAAACTTGATGATCTCAATTGAATTTCGCAATTCAAGACTGACTTTCTCAACTCAACTCTTCGAACACGAGTTGCTGGTAACTTCTAATTATGTGCATATCTGCCATTCACACACACGTGTTATTTTCCTCTCTTTTATTTTTCTTTACGTTTCGAAATGTATTTCTACACAATTTCTTATATGTGTGTGAAAATGTATAGGTAGGGCTATGGGAGTGAGCTTGCATTTGCGCGCTCATTTGTTAGCATTATTTCACATATACATATATGCATTTATCAATGTAGTGTTTATTTATTTTTATATGCTTGTGTGCATAGGTGTGATTTCGATTATTTTGATTTAATCGTTTTTTGTGTCTCGTATGCTACCGACATATCTATATCGACAATTCAATTTTCTGTTTTATTTTGCAAGATCTGCCAGAATTATCAACGATATGCGAAACAATAAAATCTCCTTGAATTTTACTGCCCCGCCCTAGCTTCGACTTTGAGTTAAGTGAACGTAAAATATATAAAAAATTTTTCATGGAATAAAGTGACGCCGATACTTCTTCCTATTGAGGAGAAGGAAAATAAAATTGTTCACCATATTCAACTAAAGTCCGTCCATAGCCCTTTGAGAACATCTCGCGTTTTCTTGATTAATGTCAAAAAATCATACTCCTTTCCTCTTCATTTTTGCTGTGCTCAGTGAAGGGGCTTCTTCGCGACAATTATACGTTCAAAATATCTCATCGGGAACGTGTACATGTTCGGCACAGGACGGGTTGGGCTGGGCTGGGCTGGGCCGGGCTGGGACTGAGGTGTAAGCAAACAAATAAAGTAAAAACGAATCGTTATCGCGTTTCGACCAGCATTTTACACAGCAGCAGATCATATTGTAATGAAGCAGCAGATCATATGGTTCTTGGTATTATTTTTTACTGTTGTTACGATTGTTGTTGTTATTGTTATTATTGTTGATGACGTTTTGCTATTGGTGCTGCTATTCCTATAGCCTTAGTATTACTGCGCTATAATTAATTGTTATGCACCGCTGTAGACGATGAAGAAATTGACAAGCCGCTGTTGATAGCATTGTTGCAGTAGTAGTGCTGACGTTGTTAATGTTTTACTGATGTATGTTAATTGTTGTTAAATAAAATGTTGTTGATGTTGTAGCTATTCGTACTTTTACTATTTGCGAGGTTTGTGTAGCTGCTTTCTTGCAATTCGAACCGAGCATACCAAGTTTTTGTTATTGCTTTCAATGCAGTCATTGTTAAAGTCTTTGTTGCGGTTCTTGTAAATGCTATCGTTAGTATTATTCGTATTGTTACTTGATTTTTATATGACATTGCTCTTACAATTATTACCTTTGTTTGTTGTTTCTACAGTTGTTGTACTTATAATCCGTGTCAATGTAATTCTCGCACGAGTACATCAACTTCTTTGGTGACGTTTTTACACCTAATGTTGAATTAGGCTGACGCTTCTCTCTTATATTTTTAAAGCAGTAGTTGTGAGAAAAACGATGAAAGGTATTAGAAAGGATAGTCCTTTGTCCAATCCTTTGATGAGCAATTTCCATAATTTCTTATAAATTTTGACTTATTTTTACATACAAAGTTTTATTGGATTCCCTCGGATGTGGTTATTGCTCGAAATGTAATTCTTACCACTCGCAATATCGTACAAATTTGTGACGATCACCTCAGTCATAGTGATCATCAATTTTTTTGTGTTTCAATACAAGTTTTGCAAAAGTCATTTTAATAGATTCCGTTAATTATTAATTTGACAATCAAAAATGATTATTGATTTGATTGTATTTAATATTCTTTTACGGAATTTTTCGAGAAAAGCTCATGAAGAACAGCGAAATAGTTGCAAACCTTATCTATAAACTTGTTGTTGTAAATAGCCGATGAAGCCGATCGGTAGTTCTACAGTTTAATATTCATACACATTATTCGATTTTTCACATGTGTAAAGTATAGAGCTAATGAAGAGAGCTTTTGCAAAACTTACACAATGGAAACATAGTTCAGGCCAAACTTTTTACGCTTCCGCGTCCCGTTTTTATTTACAAATGATATCATCGTCAAAGAGCGTAAAAAATCGAAGCAGGCGTGAAAGACGTGTAGATGGGGATTCGGGACTTACTCGGCGCCTTGTTGACAATTTTTATGCATACATAAAATGAACACATTCCTTTATATGATATACTCGTGTAATAATTGCACGATTTACGAACAGAATTGTTGAGCCACCGGAGTCAATAGTCTTTAATTAAAATACAAAAGGACATCGCACACCATCAGCGCATCTTCTCCAAAAGTTTGAATTAAATTTTCTTCTTCTTATTTTAAACTTTGAACATTTGAAGAGAAATTGCTTAACTTTATGTGATCATCGTATGGCGTAAAGATTACGATTTTCGGCTATCAGCCGGCAAAAGATCCAGGCTCGATTCCTGATACGATAGATCGGCAACAACTTCATACTTTACTGCCCGTGTTAGTTCAGATGTAATATATAGAATCACATTAAACGGAAATGCCTTTTATGTGGGCCTACGGTTTGGTCTGTCAATAGTCCATTTTTGGCACGTACAACTCCTTTTTGTCCAGCACCGCCCTTATAAATGTTGCCTTGTGCAAATATTTAAAATCCACTGGACATTTGAGTATTTTTTTGAATTTTAGCTTAAGCGTCATTTTCAAGGCGCTTTATATATGTATATGGTACTATTCATAGCATAATTTTGTACTTAAATCTGAGATCAAATTCTGTTGAATAACTAAAAGCAATAAATTGGTTTTCTACCATAGTAAGCAAAGATAATCCGTAGAGAGATTTCATTAGTATATGACGTAGGATCCTTACATGTACACAAACACGAAAACGAAATATACGGTCACACTGGCTTGTAATAAATTCTTTCTGATTGAGAAAAGAAGAAGACAGGTAAAAACACTACGCAGGGATACGGTCTTCGCTTAACGCGATTTTTTTAAATTCTCTATAATGGAAGTGATCGAAAAGGTGATCCGATCCGGACAATTTTCAATAGGGTTTGTCCTTTGACCAAACCAAGTCGATGTATCAAATTTCATCAAAATACCTTAAAAATTGCGACCTCTTGGTTGAATAGAAGAAATCAAGACGAACAGGTGGTTGGATGGACAGACAGACAGAGAAAATGACTCGGAATTGATCGGTATAATAAAACGCACAATCTACCTGAAGTCCTTCCGGGTGCTGTGTAAACCCGCATAAAACTTCATATAACTTTTATCGCAGATGAGTGGAGAGGGTGTAAAAAAAATCTGGCATAACATGCATTCACCGTACAAACAGAAATTTACTTCGCCCGACTATGAACTTTTAAAATTTTCTTAATGATAATAAATTGACTTGAAGAAAAGCCCATGAATATCATGCCCACAAATCTCAGACATCGTAAAGTGATGACGTAATGTCTTTAAAAATATCGATAAAAACTGTACATATTTAGTTTAATAAAATTCATTGAATTAATAAGAAAAAGAAAACTTTGTTTGAATTTCGTCGGTTGGGAGAGAAAACGACATAAACTTTTTTCTTTCATTTACTATACACCTATGACTTTATGCTTTCATTTCACAATTGAATCATATTTCAAATATCATTTAGGAAAAAGAAATCATAAGGTAATTCATTGAAAAAAACTTGAAATCTATTGTAGTCCACTTGTCTATTGTATGTACAACTCGCTCGAGTTGAGTACGGTTGAGTATAGTGACTAACAAAGGGTTTTGTGCACACATCGATAGCATTAGAATGATATTGAAGAAGGGAAGTTTTTTTAAAACTCACATGATTTCATATATATATATATATATATATATATATACATATATATATATATATATATATATATATATATATATATAT
>CCAG010008130.1:0-27735 GCA_001077435.1 Glossina morsitans morsitans
GCCTAGGTCTGTGAACAACTCAACGTCCTCCAACTTGTGCGAATCTAATAAAGTAATGGGTTATGAATGACTTCCTTCTAGAGAAAGAAAGCTTCTTACATTTATTTAGGTTTAGTGTCATATAATTTGAAGAGCACCATGCCACCAATTTATTTAGGTCAGTTTGAAGCTGATGTGATTGCGATTCTAAGGAAAAAGAAGAAAACAGTTTCACATCATCAGCATACATTAAGATCTGGCTAGATTTAATCGCCGAAGGCAAGTCATTAATGTATAGATTAAATAA
This sequence comes from Glossina morsitans morsitans, assembly GCA_001077435.1. Classification (NCBI taxonomy): domain Eukaryota; kingdom Metazoa; phylum Arthropoda; class Insecta; order Diptera; family Glossinidae; genus Glossina; species Glossina morsitans. The sequence goes on from CCAG010008130.1 coordinate 287, forward strand.
AATGGGTCCTAAGTGGCTACCTTGAGGCACTCCTGACGAAACGTGGAATTCATATGAAGTGGTGAAGTTAAACAAAACCCTGAATGACCTATTATGAAAAGTAATTCCAATTCAAGATTAACTAAATATGAAGAATGCGTACAAGTGAGTAAAAAAAGTTCAACGATTATACGAGTTTGCAACTTGACTCAACGACACCACTTAACGATTGACTTTTGTTTGCTTGTGTTTCTTTGCACCGTCGCTTCGTTTGTTTAACTATTCGCTATCCGCCCTACGATATCTACTGCTCTCCTTGGCAACCACATATATGTGTATAAATTCATATTCGTAAGTAATCGAGAACAGTTTCATTGATCGCTCATTTTTATTGAAAGCTCATTTTTGAGAGATATGCCAAAAAATCGGAGTAGAATACATCTCTCAATCAGTTCGTAGCATGACATATAGGTGTAGGGGGACTCCTGACGAATTCATGTGATTTTTATATAGCATCAACCTTCAGACGAAATGTTTCAAAATTTCATGACATTCCGAGCATTAGATTACAAATTGACAAAGTGAAGCTACAAGCAAAATTCCGATTTTTCCATTGTTTTACAAAAATATAAGCAGCGTTAGCGGAATGTCGTCATATGAATTGGTCAATAGAGGTGACATATATATATCATCCTACGAACTCATTGAGTGATGTTTAGCTAATATTTGGTTTAAATCGAAACTTTCATGCTTTTATTCTATTAAAAAATTCAAAGTTTCCTTTCATACATACCGGCGGAGTGTGACAGAGACGCAAAAGTCTTTAATGACATTGTTGTTAGAAAAATCTATCAGTACGGAATACAAGCAGACTTAATCTCTTCACCCTGTTTTCTTTCGGTTCTTCACTTAGATGGCCATATATTCCGGGATCGATTCTTCTACGTGTACGCCCTTCTACCTTTAACTTTAAACGTCCGTTCGCCTCTTTACGTGCAATCATTCCTTCGACCGTATGTCAATATTTATCTTCCGATTCTGTCTGACTGATAGTCTTTTGTCTATCTATAAAGTCATATGTGAACGTTTCTTTATTTTTGAAATTTAACGTTTAACGTGATGTTACTTGAACCCTTTGTTTGATTCCATAAATGAAACTCGGAAATATGTAAACAGAAATGAATTTTTCTATCGTCTCATATGATCCCTTGAATACTTAAAGCTATATGAAGTTATATTTAACGACTCAATGGTCGCGGGTAGACATTTCAAGCGCGATATAGTTTTGAATAGCCAACAGCCTTGGATGCTAGTGCTTGAAGACTTTAGTCTGAATTTGTTTCTCCGGCTAAATTAATTATAATGATAATAATAAAAATTCCTAACCAGATGAGGTCATACTTCAGCTTCATAGTAGCGTTCTTTAATAACCTACGTACGATTTTCTGAATGATTCATTTAACGGATTTGTGGTTGACTTTGTAAAGTTTTTCCAAAAAGTGAAAATTTTGAATTGATATACAAATCAATATTTTTGAAAACAATTTCTATTTTGGTTTTGAAATTTTTAAAATTTTTTGCTTTAGAGGATGACAACCTGCAAGTACGTGTGTAAATAAGAGATCTTTTTACGAAAGCCAAAGAAATTATTACATTTCTTCTTAAAGTCAATGAACACTCAAACATACCTATATCAAAAATTCTTTTTAGTAAGTTGTTTGGATTTTCATAAATATCGATAATTTCGTGATCTAAAGGAAGCTTTTTTATTTTTTTATTAAGAGAAATTTAATTCAAAAAAAGAAATACAATATTAGACCGCGGCTTACCATTAAATATCGGACACCATCGTATTTTTACGAAAGGTCTTTATTCATATAAAGACCTTTCAAAACAAGGAAAGTGTTTGGAAAAGTTATGCGATTCGATACATTTTCAATAGAGTTCGTTTGTTCTTGGGCTTAAAACAGAGAAGTGTATCAAATTTCATTAATAATTATGACCTACAGGTTGAACACAAAAAAAACGAGATGGACAGGCGGACAGACAAGCTTAGATCAATTCAGAAAGTGATTTTAAAGTGATCGGTATAATGAACGGTAGATGGGCTGACCATAAGTCCTTCTGAGTATTGCATACGTCTGTACAAACTTAATAGGCCCTTGTACCACAAGTGGTGTAGCACGTAATGAACACTACCACATCTAATACGAGGATGATTTTTTAATTGGTTACAATATCATTTTTGAAAATTAAATTTAACTGGAAACACTAGTACACTGCGTAATGGAGCGCGGAGTGTTGAAGCGATATTGAATTTTACTCTTAGACTTCTTATCTTATTTTTATAAATATTTTGGAAAAACGCTTGAATAATAATGAGGAAAATGAATAAAACTTTTATGAAAATCGCTTACATAAATGAAACGTATTTTTACTTTAAACTTGTATTACAAAGAACTGATTCCTTGCATAAGGCCGGAAAAATTGAATACATTTTTCAAAGGAAGCTTGTTATGAAAAACAAATGCAATTTTTCTTTATTTATTAATTTTGCATAGTTATAAATATGCATAAGGAATATAACAAAAAAAAAAAAAATAAATAAAGAAAAAGCATTTGAGTATTTTTAAGTTTTGCAAATTTAAATACTAAAAAAAACTTATGAACTTTTGACTTCTTGACTAGTCTAACGATTCTCACTTAAACTCAATTTTCAAGATACCTAATAACTTAATCGTTCCAAGGTCTTTTTTTAGTCTTTATAACCAATTTTCATTCAGTCTTCTTTCTGCGACGTTGACAATTTTATTTATTTTCTATTCTAAATAATGATTGAAGGAAAATGTGTGGGAATACTATGTAAGTCTTTCGACGAATTTTGGATTCCCATCACCTTTAACAGTCTAGCAAATATAGTGTTATTAACAAGAAGCATTGTTATCCTGGACTCTATAAAAACCTACTGCAAGGAATCGGCATTGATTATTCTTTTAACTGACGCACCCGGCATTCGTCACTTCGATTGCGGTCTGAAATAATTCCCTGGCATTTGAAATCCAGATGAAATATGCAGGCAGATTTAGCAAATACAGCGTGCCCATAGTCGACCCCGAGCTTATCGCGCTGTGGAAAGTCTGTCTATTCCACGGCTGTTTGGTCGTCCAAGGAAGGATATAATTCCTGTATTGGCTGACTATCTAACCCACTTGGGCTGTTTCATGGGTGGCATTGTTGATGTTCGTTCATCACTTCCTTATCGTCGCTACCTATGGATCGCCATATGAGCCTTACTAACTCTAATAAAGATTCGAGGGGAGTTTTGAAATTGTTACTAACTATGGTTTATAAAGTATTCTGGAGATTATAAGAAAACTTTGACACCTTTTATGTATTATTATGCCGAAAATCATCCTAAATCGATCTAAGCTTGTCTGTCTGTCTTTCCCATTTTTATCATACCGGACAGTCGGACCAAGGGAAACAAAAAGAAATATAAGTGTTTTTACGAAAAGATATCTATACACTCTAAAGCTTTTCCAGACATTACGAAGGCGACGAATAAATGAATAAATTTTTGTCCTTTAACGTTAAATACTAAAAGTTTTTTTATGTTTTTATGAAGAGAAAAGTTCCGAAAGGACTGAATATAGCTAACTAATAAAATGAAAAAAAAAAGTACACTTCACATAGAACCGTTTACTAATTTCTTGCGGATATAAATTATGCATAAAAAATGAAAAATAAAAGAAAAAACAACAACAACAACACTTGGCGGTTAACTAGAAATACTAAAAATGGAAAGCAAGCTTCGTTTTTGTTCTACTTTATAATGACAAAGAACAATGGAAATTGAAATGTCAAGAAAGTAAATTAAAAGTTGGAATATAACGATGGCTAAGTAGTTGTTGTTTAAAATTCTTATAATGTGTGAAGTTTAAAGAATAAAATATCTTAAGGACTTGTACAGAAAATGATGATATACAATGAGTAAAGGGCTGACCTTTCAACACCCTACACCACTTCGTCCAATGAAGTTGGTCATATAATAATTTTTCAAAGAAGGCGTTATACGGCAGGTGGAAACAGCTCTAGTCCTAACCGAACCATTTTCAATAGCATCGATTCTTAGTTCAAAACCCGTCTAAATTTCACCAAAATATCTCAAATATTGCGACCTGTAATTTGAACACAACAATATGAGGATAGACTTTAGAGGGATAGACGAAAAGGCGGACGGACAGACAGACAACGAATTAAATGTGAATCTATTTCACGTATTTCTGAATGTTCTTCATTCGCAGAACCTTAACATACTTTTGACCCAAAAGCGGGGCAAGGTATAAAAATTGATATCATTTTTGTCAAGGGTACATGCCCGTTTCATAAATCTTAAAAATCTGCCCAAAATGTTTTAGAAACTTTAGTAACAACATTTAAGTGCTATTTTTTGTAGAGACTTATTAGCTATTCGGTACGGAGTAGCCAGGAGAGGTCGTCCTTTAAATATCCACCACCACAGTTGCTTAGTAAAATTTTTCACTCAATCTCGTCAACTAATAGTAAATATCAGATTAATGATGAAAACCTTTCCTAACAATCGTTTCTTTACTTATCGTCTCTCAACTGAGATGAGAGCGTAAAATATACGCGAAAATATTGTCCTTCGTATCTTGATGTACAAAATGATTATCACGTTTTTATCTGTATTTTTCGTCGCTTAATGGAATATGTACGGCTGTTAAACTCATCAATCAATATTATATAATGTATCTCAAAGCTTTTCACTTTGTTACTTAATACGTGTATTGGAAGCAGTTAAATGCTTTTTTATGTTTTTTGGAAACCGCTTTCCATCTACCTCTTCATTTACATTAATTAATGTTCCTTTTTCACTTTTCAATTTTATAAATCTACACGTCCAAGTGAATGCATGCGGATTTACTTTTTAATTTTATGAATGGATTCGAAGAAAAAAATCTATGGAATTTTTCAATTAAACAGAATTGAATTAAATTTCTTATAAATGAAAAAATGAAAAAATATATTGTGATTAATGTTCCATTCAATATGTTTACCGTAATACAAATAATAGTAAAAAGTAGAAAACAAATCATTCCGATTCATTTATATGCCCAGTTGATTCTCAATAAATTACCTTTCTATAAACAATAACAAGGAATCACACAATTGTGTATAAAGTAAGAGAAAAAGAGGACAAAATAAGAAGACAAAAAAAAAAAAAAAAAATATATATGTGAAAAAATAAGAAAAATCTTCTCATATTCTGGCTTCCATGTTTACCGGTTTGTGAGCACTTTTATATAAAAATAGTTTATCCATTCTTCTCGGAAAGCCTTATATTAAAAGCATAGATAAATACCAAGCAAAGTTGGATATCATTATGTCAAAGCCATTAGTAAAACTTAAAGCTTTTTCTTTTCACGCAGAAGAGTTAAGCGCACGTGAACTAGGGAACAGAAAAAGTTCCTTCACATTTCTCCCCCACGAAAGGAATTTGAATAGAAATCAATTTAAAAACAAGCAGAGACATCACATTACGCCACGGTACCCTACACCACTACGTAATGCACATAACTATTAAAAATGAAGCGTTATTTGGGAAGAGGTTAAAAAAGGTTTTCCGGTCTTAACTATTTTCAATAGCGTTTGTTCTCGGACCAAAACACTTCGCTGTACCGAATTTCCTCAAAGTATCTCTAAACATGAATACAAGAATATAAAAGGGGCAAGCACATAGAGAGAGACGGATAAGTTTAAATCGATTCACAAAGGGATTCTGAATCCGTCGCCTTAATAAAAGATGGGTTTACCTAAAGGGTTTCTGGGGCGTTCAATGCATTCGTACACATTTAATATCCCCTTTGACTTGAAGTCGTGGTTAGACAGAATTGAAAGTAAATATTGTTATTAAAATGAAGCCCCGAATAGTTTCGATCAATTACCATAACCTGTCACAATAGCACTACAATTTGCACATGATTTGATATTAAGTTTGCCTCACTGCATCATTTCTATATATATATGAATACGATACGATCACATCGCATACAATTTCGTAAAACTGTACTTTTTAAGAAAATCCATAAGATAACATAAAACTACTCATTTAGCTAATGACTTTACTTCAAATATAGAAAAGGAAAAGAAGCTAAAGTTTTTTTTTTTTTTGTGTGTGTGTTAATATATAACACAATAGCCTGTTATCAGCGTCATTCTGCGCCATTTAAGCTGACAAGGACACGAAGCACACAACGTATAATGTATTCTATGCTTTATGTAAGCAAATGTTTACGGCATACAAACAATCCAATTAAAGAAAATAACGGCGATTAATTATTAATCGCATACTTCCGAGCGCAACCGTGAAGGGGAAATAGATAAAAGGAAACGTAATAATTGATACACAAAGATTAATTACTTTAAAGCACTAATGACAAATTAAAGCAATTAGATCTTTGTGTGTGAAAATATGCAAATTTCATTAACACAAGAATTGATTAGCATTTATATGCTGTAGCTTGAGCTGTTGAGAAAAACACAGCTCACTTCATACATGTGATGTTCAGCACTTTTAATAAATGTTAATTAAAACGAGCGCAGCTGCTGTTGATGTCAAAGGTTAGAAAATTAAAAAAAACAGAAGTTTTGAACAACTTCTTGAGTTTTAAGATATTTTTCTTAAATTTAAGTCAAAAACATTAAAGTCTTTAATTTCGAAAATCAGTTATTAACGCGATAATAAATATAATTTCCCTAAGCGATATAACGACAAGTTTATTGACTTAAGTGAACGAGATGTAAGTATCCATGTGCATACATTGTTAGTATTTGCCTTGAGAGATGTTTTCACGTAGGATGTCAGTTACGGGTATTTGTGCGCTGACAGCATCATTAAAATATCGCATATATGAACACCTTCAGTGTAAGTGCGTATGTAAATTTGCCTTGCTCTTTATCCTGCAGCTTAAAGATTCTTAGGTTATGACAAGCAACTGCCTAAACAGCAATAATTGTTAAACAATCTTTTCATTTGCTTATCCAAAGTGAAAATTATGCTGCATGTTACTTAGGTACACTTTCTAGGCTGTTTTATCTCGTTTCATCCTGTTTAAGTTTAAGTTTCTTCTTCGTTTTTTCTACTCCTTATCTTTTGCTTCGCTTTGCTATATTTTTTTTTTTTCATTTTTGTTAACACATTTTAAGAATAAATATTTTATAATTATGGCTTAAATTTCGTAGTATAGCTCGGTAACTCTTCCTAACTTTAAGCGTCGAAACCATTTGTGTGGAATTTGTTCTTATTGCAGCCAACACCGGAAGGTTAAGCGTATATTCATTTTATTAAAACGTTTGCAACACCCAGAAAGAAACTTTAGAGAAGCTATAAATAGGTTCTAGATCATTATTAAATTCTAAATCGATTTAGGCCTCCTTATCCGTCTGTTCGTCCTGCTCTTCTACCCCTCTATATATCCATCGGGCGTAAACATTCCCTTGATCGCACGATGAAGACATTGGTTTCATATTTCGTAATCGAATTGGAAGCTCTTGCAGGCAGGTTGGAATTGAAAATGGGCGAAATCGGTCGGAAGGACCCGCCCACAGCACAACGTAAACTGACCGCATCTCCTTTTCAAATAGAATAAAAAATTGGCTTTTGCTCATTACTCATTGACTGTAGAGGATAAATGTACAAAACGCTGAACGCATATTCTACGGGCGATGCTGTATCGCCTACACAAAAATGGCAAAAATTGACAACGTCTACCTATTAATATAGCGTATCAAAATTTCATCTTTTTCTGTAATACCTTTATAAGGTGCTTCAAAAATCCCATAAAGTATATAAATAAAATGTCCGTCTGTTCGTTTGTCCATCTATATGTTTGCGCAACTGCGCAGTGTTTGTGGTAAGTATTCTCGCATTAGCGAAAATGAAGATATCGCCTACAATTTTCAAAAGGATTTGGGAGTGGCTTATTCAAGGATACACGTCTACAACGACCACACGCGTATGCAACAAAAATTTTTATTTTGAAAATAGCAAAAATCAGCCGCACCCACTCTATACTATAGGGAATGAAAATTTTGTTCTTTTACTTTATTGCCTTTGTTAAGATAACGGTGGTGTGTATAAAAGATTCGGACACAACCGAATGTAAGTTTCTTACATGATTTCTGTTATTGTTGTTCCTACTACTTATACGCACAGTTACTTATCTTATGTTCCCCGTGCTGTTGTTATACTTAGCCTTAAACGAAGAGCCAGGAATTTCTTAGAGAAAAAGTACACACATGAAGAATAAATATGGTCCACAAGATGGATACGGTATATGTAAATGAAAATAAATTATAGGCAGGGGTTTTTCATTCGCACACCATGTAATTTATCCTACGTTCCGTTAAAAATAGTTGATAACACAGCGTTTTTCATTTAGTTGGCAAGAAAAGCGCGGTGTGTTATTGAAAATATTAATCATTTTTTACCCTCCTGTAAAAGCCTTTTCGAATACGTATTTTTATTGTTGACGTTTATTTTTATATCCACAAGTTATTTATTGCGCCACGTTAGTTGGTGTTCCATTACGTTTAAGAGATCTTTCGTTTTTTTACTTTAACATTAAATTATCCACATTTTTTAGGAAAAATTTCATTTAGTAGCGCCATTGTTGTTTAGCAATCGCATATACATCGCACACATTTCAAAATATGCCCACATCTTTAAGGCGCAAAGGGTAATGGGAGAAGTGAATTTCAAGAGGGCTGTCGCTAAACTGAAACCCATGTGCTAGATATCCTTTCGGAGCATATTTCGAACGAAGAGTTGAAATCCCCTCTGCGTTACTTCACGATGGCCGTCAGGTGAAACGAGATATCAAGGCCATATGGAGAAAAATAAACATTCTTTTCTGGGAATTAGTTACCTCAACGGTTCTATGCATAAGCGCATTTGTTTAAGCCAGCACTTCGAAGACTTTCACAAAACTCAATCAAAATCCGCTTCCTTTTCTTTCCCACTTCCTGGCTTTCACTAACGGCCTTCTACGCATTAGAGAAAACCTTATTTATGCGTATGCCATTGAGAGCACCCTGTATCACCCGTTCTCGTTCTCCACAAGACCAGGTAGCGCGATGAATGATACACTAAAACGAGACCTCATAAGTACAGCGAATTGGGATCGGTTTAATAGGACAAACTTTAATGTCACCCAAACAGAATGCTATCCCTTAACGATGGAGAAAGTGGCAACGTAACTGCTTTTCTTTGGTTGCTTTGACGCAGAGCCTTGATGTTCTAGGCGTGAAGGTACCTTCAGAATATGTGTTGGAAGTGTCGCAATGTGCAAAAAAATTACACGTTTCCTAATCAATATCGTAACTGCATCTACAGGGCAAATTTCCTGAATAACTGCTCATATAAAAAAACCAAAGTCGAAAGGATTTATCAGAAGTTATTATGTATTTTCTGTCGTCCTACCGTGGAAGTCCGTAGGCTATAGAAACTGCAATTGGGCTTAAGAGAGTATGTTTTGTTGTCAACATGCTCTTTTCGATTTTTAAGAAATCTATGATAATAGTTGGATTATAGATAGCCTGATGAAATAGAAGTCACTTAGCCCACTGCTATATATGGCTACTTTACATGTAGAAAACTTTCTTCGGGAAGTTTCGTGATGGCTGTGATTGTACTCAAATTCGCTCGAGCGACACGGAAATGTCTTGCCAAAGGATTGCAAAAAAAAAAAAAATAGAAATGGCTGCAGTCCCCGCTTTGGGCAGAAGTAATTAGGTGATCTAAAGATTGCATATATCATGTTACCAATCTGGTATCTCAGGGAAGAGTAACCACTAGAAATCACGGGAAGAATGCATTATGCGAACGGATGGTTCAGACGTTGTGTTACCAGCCAAAGTGAAGCTAAGTCTAAGCCTAAACAGGTATTTAACGTATCTGTCTAAGATGAATGTGTCCCCAATCACATTTACATAAAGAGTTAACCATGAGTTAATAAGTAATATAATAATGTACATAAAATGTACTGCCGCCAGTTTCTTAAGGCAGCCGCAAGAGTTAACCATGATGGCCATCGCTGCATCATTTCTATGACGAATTGAGAAGGGAGTTAAAGGTCGCAAAATCTCCCAAAAGGGGGTCAAAGAATGAAGTTAGTGAAAATGAGATAAGAAAGAGGTTTTTATTAAGAAGCGCGTTTGCTCTAAACTTACATAGTTGCTTGTGCTTAATATTAAGATCGACGGAAAACTTCCCACGCCCATGATGGGAACTATTCGATATTCAAAAGTGCCGCCCTATCGGTTATATCTTACTCCCTGAAGGCCACATGAGCCTGTTGTAACAATCCCAAAACAAAATATCGAAATGTCGAAGTCCATTTTGTCGTAAGCGTTTGTAATTTATCGCATTAATGTTAAACGTTTAAAAACAATTCCGGAAGATTTCTAAACTTTTGTATTTTTGCAGTAAGAAGTGCTCACCTTCGTAATAAATTGTTGAAAAAGTAACGAAAAATTAATAAAATAAAAACTTTCAACAATTTTCCAACTTTTGCCTGTATATTGTATGGACTTTATATGCCCACAAGTTCTCTCCTTTAAATTATGGGCTTTAAGAATATTTGAATAAGAAAATTATTTATACCTCCCTAGACAACTTTTTCCTGTTTGTCGATAACACTGGCAATGCGAAAGCCCTTGTAGGTATGTGCATATGCAAGAATGCATCTGTATTTGTAGTCTGTAATAAATTATTTAACATGTATTAAATTTATTTTCTTTGCACACAATAAGTTTAGCCACACAGGCACGCAAACTGATGCAAATCGTTTCAAAATCACTTATATGACATAGAAAAAAGTTGCAGGCTTTTGCTTACGTGTGAAAAGCGAAAACTGTCTATGTTCAGTTGTGTGGTTATGCAGATAAAATTGAATTTGCGTTTCGTGTTCTTTTTCCTCTTCAAACGCGGTAATACGGCGGAGGGTATATTAGTTTGTACAGATTTTTGAAGTGAACAGAAATGCATTTAGTTTAAAACTTTAAATTTTAAAATTGTGTTGGAAGGCGTTTAAAGTAATCGGGAGTCAAATCAATTACGCACAGGCACGCTCAGTTTATCGTGCTTGCCTTTGTTGCCTCAACTTACAAAGTCTATCATCGAATCATGAAATAATGTTTGTTTAAAGCCAGGAATCGTCAAACTCTCTCTGATTTTTATTAAAATTCGTATTCTCTGTCAACAATCTGAAGTGCACTAGTGTAAGTCAATAGTCGTCACATTGCTTCCGATATAACTTCTGTTGAAAAAATTTCAATTTCTTGATGTTTCCCTGTCAATAGAATACAGCAGTGAAGCCAACATTCCATGCGAAACTATTTGCAGCGGCTGGAAATTGGCTTTCATAAGTCACTAACAGAAACAAACTTTCTTGTGCAGCTTGTGATACATTTATGAGAGAGAGAGAGAGAGAGAGATGTGTTTTTAATTGGGATATTTACACAAACTGAAAACTCTACGGTGTATTCATATACATTGAAGATTTTTTTTAGTTGGACTGAAAGTTTTGTACACGAAGTGGCCAATGCCTAGCCTCTAGTTTTGCTGTCTCTTTGGCACAATCTGATCCCGTATTGCAATGGCAAAGCGCTTTCCAAGTTTATCGAGAAAGAGATGGAAAGCGGATTTGAGTTTAATCGGATTTTTTGCCTTTACCGACTGAATGTTCACTATATGTACGTACAAATGCTATCTACCTCACTGAGGTTTGATTCCGTGAACATTGACTTGATGGTCGTAGTTCTTATCTGCTCGGTTACTCATGCCGGTCCGTGGCTATGTTTAGCTTTCTTTGGCATACACTACTAATACGAACTAATTCACAAATGTATCTTCTGTACAATTCACAAAGTTAATCTTTGCTCTGGCGTGAAGTCTAAGAGAATTATTTTCACCAAAAAATTTCTCGGTCTTATACTGCATTGGTCATTAGTGGCGATCAGCGCATAGGCACTGCTTAAAACTGTCTAGTTGGGCAAGATCGACTATGAAAACTCTACTTATATACCACTGATACAGTTCTCCAACTGTCTTCGTCGCGTAATATAGTCAATGTTGTCGTATATAGGTCGACTTTTAAGGAAAACTCTAATGAAAGGGAGAGCTCGAAAGCTAAACCCACGTAGTCTATATACTCATAGTAGACTTGTACTTTAAATCGCTGATTTGTGCACCGATTTTTCTCATACTAAAAATTAGATCACATTAACAGTTATTTCCTGTAAGAACATTTATTTGAGCGGCGATGCTTAGAAATGGTGCCGTCTCATCGAAAGTTTTTCAAATTCATTTGATGTATTAAACTACTATTTTTCATTGTTTTTCGTCAAGAACTATTCAAAATAGCAGCTTTGTTTATAGAAAGTCTAGTTCAAAATATGTCTTTATAGGGAGGAAATCGGACGATTTAACCTATTTTCAATATTTTTCGTTTTTTGGCCAAATTATGTAAGGGTATCAAATTTTTTTCACAGTATTCCGACTATTGCGATCTATAGTTTACATACAAAATTGTATGGATGGCCAGACAGAGCTAGAATTGATTTTGAGACGATATGATGTAAAAGGGTATCTACTCCAAGTCTTTTTGACCATTACGTACATACCTACAGATTTAACATGCTCTTACCATATAATGGTGTAGAGCATAATGAGCGATTCCTATGTATTTACTTTCGGAAATTGGACCATGTCCGTCATCAGATTAACGAAAGAAGTGTTAAGAAAAAAGTTCGTTTCAGCTTGGATTAAATATTTACAAAAAGTTCCGCTTGAGTTTAAAAAAACAAATCATGCTTAGAACTGCGAACAATTTCTTGGTTTCGTTTCATTGTACTTTCCTTTCCATTTTCTTTTGTATAAATAATATTCGATTTTTTAAAACTTGCTTTTTGCTAACTTAAAAAATGAAAAGAGAAGATATAAAAAGAACTGTAAATAAATAAAAAAAAAAAAAAGAAGAAAAATCATCCAAAAGCAGAAAAGCAGTCGTACTACACTTGACCTACAATTTAATAATAAAAGTTTAACGACTACAGTGCAGTTATAAACCATAGTAACACCGTGCAAGCTGCACGATATATATTGAAATAAGTTTCACTGTTGCCCATAGAATGTGAAATGAAAAGGTCAAAGGTTAGCGGCTTTTTGAGGTTACACAAAACTATACATATAAACATGTGGAAATATGTTGTAAAACTACGCCTAGTGGAACTACGTGTAACACTGCACTGCATTACCAACTGCTATTAATATTTAACTGTTCTTTTGAGATAGTAATTACACACTAGAAGGACAAGAGATTTGCAGAGAGAAACTGAAAAACAATTGCGTAATACTTCTATGATCCTACGGTGATGCTATTATACTTTGTAAGCACGAAATTATTATTACAAAAGAGCAATCAGTGTTTCGAAAAAGTTGCTCCCATATGTTTGTACATCCATTACAATATTTTTTAATAAGGCGCAAACAACAAAGTGGCGGCTCCGCAGCTCTGGCGAACTCTGGCTTCTTCGTGCCATAATTCGTAAGCGATTCAGCGGGCATCTTGAATGTGGCTTCATGGTTCATACTGATGGGAGCCATTAGGAGTATCGGGGCAGACTTTTTTAAGTAGTCAGGTACCCTGGAGCCACTAAATTATCACAATTTTTTCAAATCTCGCTGAGCCAGTGTAGCTTTTGCTAATTAATGCGAGGAACCCAAAAGTATTGTAGTCTGGACTATGCATGTATGAGAACGGTGAAGTCATGACAGTGGCATATGGTCTCCATGGGAACGTTTTTCGGCGTGGGAGAAATTAAGCTGCTACTTACTCGTTGTCTTGGCCACAGGGAAGAGTTTGGCCCATACGCACTCTCTAATAAGGGGCACTCCAGGGATAGTTCCACCCCCTATGTCGTGAAGGATTGTCTTAATATTTGAAAGACTCCGACTATCGCTTCCACGTAAGTCGCTGGGCTTTAGCAAGCAAAGGACGTGTCGACAAATACATTTCGTTGTAGGTTCAGGGTTTTGGAAAATCTACAATGTCAGGCTGTAAAAATTTCCCCTTAGTGAATCGACAAACTTTGAAAGCATCTTCAAAAGGACCTCACGCATAGTACGAGACAAGATCGCAACTGAACTATCATACACCTTGAAGAAGTCGGCTCTTCGGTAGTATGTTTTCAAAAGTAGTATGTTCGGTGGTATGTTTAGACAAAGCCTTCTAGAAAAAGTTGAAAGGAAGGATGATTAGTAAGCTGTCGATGGTCCACTTCTTTAATCCGTTTTTCAGTCGTTAATGGTCGAAATTCTGAGAATGCAATAAACAAGTAATCATCCAATCCAAAGTGCAATGAGAACTTTATTCAAGATATTGTAATATTTCAAGGATCGGTTTCTGAAAAGTTTGAGCTCGACCTTTGTTCAAAGCACATCGCTACAAAGTTTTTTGTTCACTAGAGTTTACATTTTCGGGTTTAGAAAAGCCATAAACATGATTAGCTCTTAAATTTCATTTTGAATCACTCTCACTTAGTTTGCTTGATTCATTTCCCATTTCACACATTACGTATTCTTTGTGACTGGCGACGAATATTTTGAACTCAGTACTTTTGTAAACAAGAGTTTGCATTCAATTCTCATGCGGTTTGGATTCATTGCAACTGACCGCGTTGCGAACGACATGATAAACTCATTAGATATTTTATTTGTTTAAGTTGTGTACTGCAACAAAGCGACCGAGACATAAAGACACACTTTTTCACTATTAGAGAGAAAAAAAAAAAGAATAAAATGAGTAAAAGGATAACCTGATGATTGACATTTTTCTTTTCTCTTTGCAACCACTTAATGATTTTGTGATTTGTGCGATATCTCGTTAGAATAATGCTTCTATCACACTAGTGTTGATTATGCACGTATACGCCTAGGTTTGTGTTAGGCCAACGTTGAGGGCAAAATGAAGGTTGCTTATTTCAGTTTAATACATGATTTGCGAAGGCTTTCGTGTGAAGGGTTAGTTTTCTATACGTCATTCCCCCAACGTGTGAATGCATTATCCATACTCAGAATCGATTTATTGATGAAAATACATCACTACTTTGGGCATGTGCAGGCATAAGCTGGTACACATAAATATATCAATCAAATGAACAAAAGACAAACCACGAACTGAAACGGTATTAGCTAAAATGTACATTAGATGCATCGCAATTTTCCAGACAACTTTTTCTCAGTTTTGCTCCACACACTTTCTGTCATATTTCATAAAGGAGTAATTACCCTTTTGCTGCGAAATCATCTCGTTCATATCTATCAGCCATTCAATAAATGTAAAATAATGCTGACCAATAATACTACGAATGGTAATTGAGTAAGAGAAGCATAAAATGCCTGTGAGCAATAATCTATGTTCAGCTATGTGATAACAGTAATGGATTGCATTAAGTAAAGAAAAATTTTCATGTTCTCTGCATCACTTGTGGCACAGAATATATTCAAAGAATTGTGTGAGTTTGATTCCGTTGTTTTGTAAGAGAGTCTGTAAGCAATATCGTAGGGCCTTCAGCAAAGCCGTGTCCTCCTCATGTGAACGTACTGCTCCTGCTTAATTCGAAAGATAGCTACTAAGAGTGATGAACAGTCAATGAGCTACCATATCCACAGCCATAAGGCAGAGTAGGCGAACCATTAATATCGACGATAAGGCTTAATATCCATGCACAGCTGATGTATAGTGGTTTGTTTCAATCAGATGAAACCGTCACTAAACAGTGCTAGCAACAATATATAATTGATGGAAGTCATAATACCGTCAGTTTGAAGAAATTCTTCTCTAAGAAACATTACTCGGTGAGGAAATGTTTGCAAGTGTCACTTGAAGTGCTCTACTCTGCTCGCCCTTACTCGTTACAGGCATTACTCCTTCCGATTAACACCGCTTTCAACCGACGATCGGTGATGAACGGTGCTTTCGTTCTTATGACGACATCCAAATATAGGTTATTTTGTAGATAGTCTTAAAACACCGGCTGTTCTTTCCGCACGGACTTCATATTGTGTATAAAAGATAGCAGAAGTATAACCACAGAACCTAGAATGCTGAGAAAACAAGCGAACCGAAGTTACACGCATACTCTTGTAATTCAATTCAAATCAATTTATCGATTCAAGATGTTTTGATAAAATTTAATATTATTCTGAGGAGAAACACCAATGGAAATGGACTGAATCGGAGCATTTTTCCGAACGCTCCTCATATTTGTTTACTTATTTACTTATAAAATCCAACCAGTTTGCGGGATGCTAAGTTTGTGGATCACATCCGTATATTTTTCTAAAATAAAATTATTGTCAAATAAAAGTTCTCATGAAAATGTAGGCCGTTATAAAAAAATGCTGGTAGAGAATAGTTTCACCTGTTTTAAAAGTCAGAAGATTACAAGTAGTCAAACATATAAAAATTTGACTACTGACTACAATTTCATCGTCCGCCTGAGAGTAATGCAATAATTTGAAATTGTTCGACTACATGGACGCAGAGCAACTTTTGTGTTACATAAAATAAAGAAGATATTGAAAAATTTAAATTTTTCACTTTTTGTTAATTTTCGATTTCAATTCGGACCTAGTAAGGATTTCACAAAGACCTAACTACTCTTGCACGCTGTAATAGCAGAGATCAAAGCAAGCAATGGATTGAAAACTTCATCATATTACGATCTTGATATGTTATCCGAATAGAGCTTACGCTTATATGGGATGTCCGACGTATAAACCGATATGGTCCAAATTTTTTGCCATTAAATTTATCTGCCAAATATCCTTTTTGATAATGCAATATTATATACGACATCGTTGTCATAAAAAGGTTTGTTTTTTAAAAAGGAAGAAGATATAAGGTTGGAAAATTTTAAAATCTTGAATATTTCGTAACTGGTAGGCAATATAAGCAAATTGTAAATAATCCTTCTCTTCAAACTGCCTCTAATAATTGATTTATTGATGAATCCACCACGATCCACTGATACGAACCTTATGGAGAAAGGCATTTCGTAACAATAGATTACGAATTTTTAAAGAAGCGAACTCAACAAAAATGGTAGCTTCAATGCAACTATTTTTGACCAACATATAGGACAATGCATGCCGTAGGTTGAAAATTGTTGGCAAAAGTTATTTCGATTTTCATAAGAATGTTATGTAAGCAAGAGTTAAGTAAATAAGCTCGTTGCGAATGTGTGTTATGAACGAAACTAATCTTTGTAAGGAACCGAAGTGAAATTTTGTACACCCACTTTTGCGAAGTAAAAGTTACACCAAATCAAATCGACATGCAACCTAACTTTAACGACCTCTCTCTGCTTACCTTTCTCGTTTCCGCAGAGGAATGACATTCTTCCTTTTTCAAAACACTGTGTAACGGTAAGCAAAGATTTTGTACTTTCCCAATAAGAAAAAAAGCAAAAAAAATAAACGATGGGAACAATTTGCGTTCGATGCCATTCCATGGCATAGCATACCAGCATGCACCCCATATATTACGTTTTAAGCTTTCAATACTACGCTCCGCTGTGTGCCACACACACACACACACACACACACAGAATCTCGTGTATTCTATTCTGTTAGGATTTTGTAAAGGTATTTAATACCCGTAAATGATGTATTGGCAGTTTACAAGTTTCCTTTTAACATTCATTCATTTATTCATTCGTTTTATTGACTGCAACAGCAGCCATCGCTATCTATGCATAGGCAACGATTTCCATCCTGTCCATAAATAAGTGTGTGCCTGAGTCTGCAGGTGTGTATGCCAGTTTTACTTATTACTGCTGCCTGAACCCCATTTGTATACACCATGACTACCACAATTTTTGTTAACGAGCGAATAGTTATGACAAATTGTCAAAAGAAGAAATTATTGTGGTTTGATTGCTTTCGTAAAAGCATTATGCAGCATTTTCGCGTTGAGGATGGGGACAATGAATGATAATGAAAAATTGCGACAACCTTAGTGATAGTAAAGGTTAACGATAATTACACCGACTTACATATACTCGCAAATATGCATCTCTGTGGAAGACTATCAGAATAGAAGTTCTTAGGGTTTTTGTTTTTTGGATCCTTCTTTATGTTAATTAATATTTTAATGCAAAATTTTAAAATAGAATGAATTCATTTGAGTGAATTTCTGCTTAAAGATTTACAAAATTTATCAAAAATACTTATAAGACTTTTTTTTTTTTTACATCCTCTTCTACTCTTCTGCACTCACTGCTCTATGAGTAAAGATAGATTGTAAACAATAGATGCAAGACCAAGTTGGGCGGATGTACGTTATTTTGTTTCTCTTAAAATTATTGATTTTCTTTTGTTCTCACTTTAGGCATAATTTATACAACGTCTGCTTAGCTCTAAGGAAGGTTCTTTTCCAAATACATGCACGCACGTATGAATGGGAAAAAATAAATGAGAATTTAATCTCGTTGGCTAAGCCCGTATTTTCGTATAAATTTTAAAATTCTACCAAAATTCGAAACCAACCATCCTGAGAGTATTTAGGCATTGATTGACATAAATTTCGAATGACTTTAAAATGAAGCAGTTGACGACTGAATAAATTGCTTCTTGTTTTGTTTTTTGCAATGAAGTTCAGTTTTTAGTACTAGTCCGTGCTAGCAAAATACAGGCAAATGTCGTTGAGGGTGAACCGTTCGCTGCAATACGGTATATTACATGGAAGTTACATTTTATGCACAAATGTTCAAAACTAGAAGAAAAAGATTAATTTTCGCCGAAGAAGAAATCAGCAGAAAATCTACAAGAAATGATACGAGCTTTCAGTGAGCAAAATGTGCGAAGCGAACATGAACATCGGAAATGATTTGCTAAATTTTGATGAGGATGTCGGTTAATCATATTGATTTCCAAAGTGCCTTCTTCCTGCTAATCTACGTATTTATACTAATATTTCTGAGATAAGGCCCGTACCACCTAATTTACCACTGGATGGTGGTTTTTAGAATAACATAGAATTCATTTACGATTCTTAGAAGACCTTTCTGCATAGGAACTATTTACAGGAGCTTATATTTACAACGTTGCAATACTTGTTGTGGATATCTCCGTAGGAATGTCACGATCCAATTATTTGGTCTTCAGCAATGAGTTCAATTCCCAGCCCACATACACCCACAATTTAATTGCAATTGTCATGTGATCGTAGCAATAGTAAATGCTGTAAAACAAAAAACTTACTGATCGGGCATAGACTTCTCAGGTTACAATGACTTCCCATCACTCTCTTCTTGAGTATTGACGCGTTCATATACCTATAGGGGATATCGCCTGAGTGCCTGATCATGTTAAAAAAAAAAGAATCAAAAGATTTGAAATATATTTGTTCCTATACATCCTTCTACTATCCTTTACTTCTATACATGTATGACATATATGATTGGAATGCATGCCAAACAACGGCACTATACAAAATTTGTGATAAGATTTTCTGCTTCTTCTCAAATTTAATAATTCATCAAGTTAGTTGTGTGGCCTAGGGCTGAGGGAGTATGGCACTTAATCGTAGGGTCCAAGCAAAAACCCACAAGCTGTAGTTGGGTACGATAATAAAGCCTATGTGCGCTTTACAAAAGCGTTGTTCAAAGCCCCTGCAGAGTTGAGCTGCTTCACGGAAGTATGCTATTTTTAATAACATTCTTGTGCTTTTTGTATAATTTTTAAATCATGCGAAAAATAGACAATTTCTTTATATTATTGCAAACGACTTGATACATTTCGTCATTCGCTGCGTACATATTTCATCAAAGTGAATAGGAAAATCGATTTTCATATGTCTGTCCGTCTGACTGACGTTGTTCTGCATATCGAAGCTGCGATTCAAATCTTTATTCGAATGAAAACATTTGATCCTAAATTTTTCAAGGAGAATTCGATAATTTGCAGAAGCGGCAACCATCAAAACGTCGAGTGCTATGGATCTTAAATTTTCTTTTGTTACCTATCGGTACAATGCAATCCCGTAAAACTGAAAATAGAGAAAAATGATAAAATTGTCTCTTTACAAATTTTTACGCATATGTTTAGTAGCGACGGGAAACGATTTTCGTATGCATTTAACTTCCAATTTAACTTTAAAAACTTTATTAAGAAGTATTTTAAGTAGTTTTTAAATTGACTTTTGTAATAAATTATTTCTTACTCAATCAATAAAATAATTTTGTTATCTAATGTTGTTAACACCAATGATTACAGAAATGTGTTTTGACTATATACAGTTATGATTCAATGCAGTGCTTTTGTGCTTTGACATTATTATGTAAAGAAATTCAGAAAACGAAATTAGCCGGCTCTGGCAAGTGAGACATTTAGATTAAAGATTAAGAAATATATCTGTACATTTAACATCTGTATAAATTAAAGCTCGAGGGTCACAAGGCAATTACAAAAGTGAACATTTACTTCGCAGTAGCAAACACTTCGGTGGCATCCCTTTTTTTTATACCCATCACTGAAGGACTGGAATATACTCAGTTTGTCAAAATGTCAGCAAAATCCAAAATGAAGCTGCACGGGTTCTATAAACCAGATATATCCAGGATCGCCGTCAAATTCTGAGTTTATATCTAGCCACGTCCGTCACTCTGTCCATTCAATTGCAAGCTCTTCTATTGCAGATTGGTATTCAAAATGGGCCAAATCGAAAGGCGGAAGAGAAAGAAGGCTGTCATTTTCTTGATTTATCTCATGGAAGATTCTACTATTCATGTCGAAAAACACAAAGTTGCAAATGATCAAAGCTAAATAAAAATTTTGAATACTATTTTGTACATTCTTCCCATGAAAACCTATTGTCTCTAATTAAAAAAAATTAAACACGCCCGCTCATCGTAATAAAATATCAATATTTATTTACTAAAACTTTTCATGTTTTTTTACTCAATATTCTTAGGTTACCTTATATGATATTAATACGATGACGGGTGAACGAAATTTGTCCTCACCCGAATATGGCTTTCGTACTTGTCTCAATTTCTCCCTTTTTTTTATTACTTGGGAAATTATGGATGTTATATCTGTTGCTATCATAAAACATCTGTTTCTCATAAAGATAAACTATTACTTCAGCGAAGAGTAGCAAAAATTGAAATCTTTAGCCCTTAAGCTGGCCTGGTTCGCAGTATGCTTCTGTAGCCTTAAATCTCAAACTATATGTTTTTCTTGTTCTTAGTTAGATTCTAAGTTAATCAAATGCTGATGTCTGTCCGCCTGTCCGTGCACCGTGCACAGTCCTCTTGGACGTAAGGAATGTCCAAAAAAGTCGCACAAGTAGTGCTTAAACTTGAAAGTAGGCATAATACGCCCATAAAAACTACTTAATAAATAAAAATATGTTAACAAACAATTCAAATCTGTAAATAATAGAGTTTATCGTCATATTTAGTTAATCAACACATATGTTTAAAGGAAAAGGAAATTCTTCCCCTTCATTGAGCTATCGAGTAACCAAGAAAGAACATAACCTTAGAACGAACATAACTTCTTTCTTGCAGATGATGTGGTATTGAGTTTATTGTATCACGTCAAGCTCTTAAATTTACTTGTTTATGCGGCTTTTACGTTTTCTACATGTTTATACCCTACACCATCTATAGTGCAAGGTATATTAAGTTAGTGCAGACGTATATAACACCCGCAAGGGCTTAAGATAGACCCACCTTTTATTATACCGACTGATTCAGAATGATTTTCTAAGTTAATTCAAGCCTGTCTGTCCATATGTTCGCTTGATGTCTGTCCATGTGTCCATGTATATTTGTTTTTTCTGCTGCTGGTCGGGATTTTTCAGATTTGTTGATGAAATTTGGTACACAGACGCCTAAGGACGAACGCTATTGAAAATGGTTCGGATCGGTCAATTTTTGCTATCACTCCTCATATGACGACTTTTCAGAAAATTGCAATTTTCAAAATTTTTCGGCACAATTTGAATTGCCGTGGGGGAATTTCTTGAACCCGTTCTCATATAACCCTTCCTACGGAAATGGAAGCTTTATATGGTAAAAAGTTTCAATTTCCATGGTGAATGTTAGCTCGTAATACTAAATTGACAAAGAAATCTACTTTACCAAATTTGGACCACATACGTCTATTTCTTAGATACGAAGGTATACGAGGATTCTCATGAAATGTAAGCCCTTATATTCCAAAAAAACTTAGTTGTTAATTTTTTTGTGATGATTTGTTCATGATAGTAATTAAATAAAAAAATTAAGTGGACCTAATTAATTCGTATGGGGCTATTTCTTGACCCCCTCTAAGTAAGATATCGCACGGGTAGTAAGTCCTTCAGAATAAGGTTTAATTTTTAATATTTAATGATGAAAATTAATTCATAGTAGCGTGTCAGTAAAAACATTACAGTTATAGGTCTTTTTTTCTTGGATCCCAACATATATAGCCGTTATCGCGAAACGCAAACTCTTATATGAAGAGAAAATCGAGCCTTTCTATATACGGACTTTCATGACAATTGAGGCTTCGCGTGAAAATAAAGTGTACTTTTTGGAGCACAACTACCAAAACTACCGAACGAACGACTGTCTAGGCGAAGTTGTGTAGGGTATATAGTTGCCGGCGTTGCCGCAGATAATGTTCTTAGTTTTTTTTTTTTTTTTTTATATTTCAACATATTTTATATTCGACATCTAAACCTCAAACGTTATTTTAGGGCTTATTGAAAGCACTGTTCCAGAAGATTAAATGAACACGAAAGCGAAAAGAAAAAGAAAGCATGAAACCCAATAAAATTATTTAAGTAACAAAACTATATGGGTTGCGCTTAAGATATTGTCTCATCATTTTTTTTTATTTTGCGGTTTTTTTTTTCGCCAAAGAAAAGAAAAAAAAAATGCTTAAAATACTCGAGATATATTAGAAAACCGTAAAACACAAACGTTATGCATAATATTTTATAAAATTAAAAGTAATATAATGAAAATTTATGGTTACAGTTGCCAAGAAATAATAAAAGCAATGAACTGTACGCCAGCTTTTATAATGGATATGAATGCTAGAAATGATGGTGATGTGAACGATGCTGATTTAAGGATGAGACAATTACGGATACTTGAATAACACTTACACGCACACATACGCCCACATTAAGTGTTTTATTATGTTATATTAAACGATACTCACTATAAACTTCAGAGGCAATCTATTATTATTATTATTATTATTATTATTTCTTTTTATTTTCCTTTTTTTTTTAGTAGAAAAAGTTCTTGGGATTTTTTTGCTTTTGTTTTTGATATTTTTCTTTATTTTTTTCTTTATTTGATTTGTCCTCAATCGAACCACAACGACCATAAATAAAATATGTCGCCTTCAATACATATTAAACTAGCATTCAATTGTAAAAATAAAAAAAAAAAATAAAAATAAAAATATAGACTAAAACTAAAAGAACTCAAAGAAAGTTGATAGAAAAAAACGAAAAAACAAAAACTAAAATAAATAAATAAAAAATAAAATAAACACAAGTTCTTAGCTGCGCAAAAGATGAGCAATAAGCATGAAATTGAAATAAAGCTCGACAAGGGAAAAAGTGCTATCGTAAGTTGATGGATGCAATTTGTTTTCGAAGAAGCGAAGCAACGAAATGACGTGAATTCTAGAGTCCATTAATTTTTAATTCTTTGACTTAAGTTTTTCTTGTCGCACAAAAGCTTAAAAAGTTGCCAAAGTTTGAAAGGAAAAACTTGATATTAGTTAGAAGACTGCATGTGTACACTTTTACCAGAAGGCACGAACTAACACGAAATCCGCTTCTTTTTTTTTATACCTGCTATCCAAGGATGCAGATATATTCATTTTGGCAAAACGTTTGCAACATCCAGAAGGACGCTGTGTAGGTTTCATGGAGTCTACATACATAATGTTGAGCAGCCAAAACAAATTCAAAATCGATTTAAGCATGTCCGTCTGTCCATCCATCTGCCTATTTATCTGTGCCATGTCTATTATAAACATATAACGGGTTCAAATAAGATAGGAAGTTTCTGCGCGCAGGTTGGTATTGAATCGGGCGAAGGACACGCCTGTAGCATCACATAAATCGAGAACACCTTCGTTAACAAAAAAATAAATGGTTTTTCTTTCGGTGCTCAGAAACTAAGAAAACCTCGGGAAAGACCCTGTGACACACGAAACATATTAGAAAAAGTGGTTTACACCCATCCAGCGTGAAAATTTCATTTATTTTATTCAGCAACTTTACAACGGTGAGAAGACAACTTCAAAGGTCCCACAAAATATGCATATTCTTGTATGTTTACCTGTTCATCTGTCCATCTGTCCATCTGTCCGTCTTTCTTCTGGCCCCGAGGCAAGGGCAATAAAAATTCTTGTCAGGAGCGTATTGTTGAAAATGGGCTAAATCGGACACATGGCACACCAACATGAGCTGGCAATACCTATGCTGTCTTGGCTTCTTGCTGAGATCTATGCTGAAACTACAACAGGAAGGCAACAAGAATTTCCACGTATGCCACTCCCACCGAATATATAGAATTTAGTTTTTCGTTTTTATTTTAATCTTTGGTAGGATAAACCTGGTGGGTACAAAAGATTCGCCCCTAGCCGAATATAATTTTCTTACTTGTTTTTATTCCTTTTCTGTTCAAAAGCAAAAAAAAGGAAAAAAAATTAAGAAAAGAAAAAGAAGAAAGCAAAAACATCTGAATAACATGTTCGTTACAATTAATTGATGTTGACTTTCCTGACATTTTCAAAAACAAAAAATTCCAACTGTACTTTTTCCTTTTTTTATTTTTAATAAATGTATATGTGTTTTGAAGAGCTTTTAAAACGAGTACAACGTAAAATGTTCTTCATAAATCCATGTTAACCTTTAGGCTTTTTTTTTAGAAATTTTTTTAACATGTTTTCAGGTGAAAGTAATTAATTCAAGGTTAAAATTAACTAAATATGAATCTCAGAACGTTATGTAAAGTATTATGAAGGTAGCTGTTGAAAAGACAACAGCAACAAAAAATTTAGAGCAAATCAGTTATTTTTGTTGTTCTCGAAAGACATTAAGGAGGAAACCATCGTAAAATGTAACGAAAATTTTTTGTTTGTGTAAAATTGTTTTCCTTGATACTAAGGGCTATGCAAAGCGCATTTGTGTCAAAAATATCCTGCTGGATAATTACAATGTAATTCCCCGCCGCTTGATTTGCAAGTTTTTTAATCTAAATTAAAGGATGTCCTTAGAAGGAATTTATATGCATTTGAAAGCGTTTCTAAATAAAAACAACGTTAACATAGTTTTGCTATATGCATGCAAAGCAGTTAATTTCCTCGCTTGAAATCACGATTTTTGTTTGCTGTCCTGATTTTTAAAAGCTTATTTTTAACTTTAGAGCCCCGAAAAATTGCAATGAGTGGGAAAATTTTGGAGAAATCGTCAGTAATTCGAGATAAGTCTTTAATCGCACAGGGCTTAATATTTCCGAGAACCGCCACCTATTTTATTAGCTATAGAAATGTGGAGTAAGTCTTGTGTTTCATTGGATATATGATTGTAGAGTAAACATCGTCTTTTATTAGACACGGGCTTGTAGACTAAAAGTATTTCGGATTTTTTGTTCAAATTTGGGCCGGTTACACTACGTACCGCGCAATCGCTGAAAATAAACCTGTTTCTCGAGAAATATCGAAAATATTCGAAAATAATAGTAGCGATCTACGATATTATTGTTTTAGTACCTCCCTAGGACTAAATTTAACTGGCGGGCAAATCGAATACCAAGTGCGCACGAAGGGTTTTCTTTTTGCCAATTTTTTTCGATTTCCCGCGGCAGTTGGCTGCGAATTCGCCATTCCGAATTTTAGATCGGCAGTGACTCACGGCAGACCTAAGTCTCATTGACAGGTTGCACATTGTTCGGCAAATCATCGACAGTTTGCACATTGCTCGGCAAATCATCAATTTCCACGTCACAGTTGTGCAAAGTAGATTGTCTAGACCGTAACTTGAGCATCCACCTTGCCAAGACCTTGTTGAAGTTAAGACACATATTATAGAGTTTATCGGAAAGAAGTGAAAGTGATGGTTCGGCTTTCTCAGTGATAAGTTTCAATAATCTCAGATTGGCCTAAGCTAGTGATCATCATTTCTTGGATTAGTTGTCGACATTTGCGGCAGTTGGCTCGAAATTGTGATAACATTCGCAGATAGTGTGTCGATGTAGGTAATTTACTGCTACATAGCTTAGCACTCAGCATCAAGTTAAAACCTCGTTTAGCGGGAAGCTGCCAGGAACTTTATCCGATCTATCTATTTGCGAACATATTCTTTGATTTAATTCAGATGTTTACTGGGAAGCGCCTGTATAAGAGCTCAAAAGAGGTAAACAAGACTGATCGAGGGACCCGCCCAGGCTACGCTCAACCTGTACTTTGATATCTGAAACGGGCTCTCAACACTGGCGCCAACTAAATGGATTGCTTTCCTTAAGTTCGCGAATAGTCTGAATGGTTGATAAAAACTCCTATCTGGTTTGCGCGTGCATAACAAACGTGTCAGAAAATCGATAAAGGCGTCTTAGTAGTTGTGAGCGGAAACTGTGCTAATTTCTCTTACAAAGAAATTTGCGGTTTATTTTCATTTTTCTTTGTGGTTTCATTTTTACTAAGTTGCAACAATTTCAGTGAGCTGCAGCAGCTGCCGGAGAATATTTCAATGGCGTTTAAAGCAATATCACAATATTGGTGCGTTATCAAATGTAAAGCAATGTGTAGGAAGAATACGCATGAAACTGCAAAATTTCTCTTTTCAGAGAAACTGATAAATAAATGGTTTAGTTTGTTGGTTAAAGAATTTCATTTCAAAATGTTTATTGACAGTAATGGTAATGGTATTAAGTTCAAATAAAGGAGATTAGCCGATAATATCTTAAACAAATGGTTAATGGGTTTTGAATTCGGACTAAATAAAAATGAATTTAACTACATTTTGGTTGAAAGCTTTAATAGAGTTTGAATTTTAAAGCAAAATGAAATTTGGGAATTGTGCAAATTATTCAGGCGAATGGCATCAGAATTGATTGATATTTGTTAGCTTTTGATTGAATCATTGATTGTCATAAACGAATTCATTCAATAGAAGTCGAAGTCAGAGAAATTAACTGTAGAGCGAGAAAGAGAGAGAGACAGAGAGCCCGTAGAGACAAGCTACCTAAAAATGTTATAGATCACTGCCGCATAAATATTCGACATATCACACATTTAGAATACAAACGTATACATAATTATGAATTTATTCAAAACCTAATGGCAACATTCAAGTCAATCT